>JASFAX010004822.1:0-38190 GCA_030737875.1 Allium sativum
AAATATAAGCAAAACAATTTTATCAAAATGTGGTGGAGATAACCCACATTACTTTGCCATGTTAGAATGTATTAAATTTTTTTGGTCAGAATAACATAAATTATTAGACACCCTAATTCAGCCAGATATGATTATTTAAATGACTAATGGTTACCAATAGTCTGTGTTTTCATATGCAATCATCATCATCATAATTATTTATAGACAAATTCAGTATGCAGATTGCGTGGAAAAGAGATGGGTCTAAAATGATATGACAAAATTTTGTAATGACATGTAGGTACCGTAAGTCATTTTTGTGACCGTATATTGCATACTCCTTGTAAGCATCAGTTGTGTATCCTATCAAAAGTTTTAAACAGGAAAAAGATATCAATCAAACATGCACCAGTTTAATTTTTTTGAAGTTATTCAATATTTACACCCACTTTTTTATATAAAAACTGGGGCTCAGTTCATTTCTTTAATATCTTTCATAACTACAATCCATAGCGTTGTGCTGATTTAGGAACAGACAACTAGAACTAGGCATTGGTTGTCAATCATTCGTTCAAAAAATCAGCATTCGACGATTAAAAGTTGGAACTGTTAGGGTCTATAAATTATTTCCGCAGTAAGGTGCTGCAAAAATGATAAGACTTCAAATGCATGCTCATTTTAGCATTGACTACAACGTCTACGTTGGTGAAATATGCTTTCTATGTTAGCGACTTGATTATGGATGGCTAATGGGGGAAGTAGGCAGTGTATACCTTTTACCTGGAACTTATCCGTGACCTTTTTAACTTGTCACCGTACATCATTTATTCCCTCCTTATATTTGTGAACTATGGCTTGCCATTACATTTGATTTGGGAACTCTATGAAACGTTTCATAACTTCAGAATGCGCATTGCTTGAATCTATATATTACGACTTACGAGCATCCAACATGCATCTCCATATTCTTTAGAATAGTTATCCCTTTGCAAATTTGCTGTTTTACAAGTTGATATTCATTGTAAGTGTCTTTTGATTTCACATTTTTTTAATCATGCAATTCCTTTGAAAGTCCACTTCATCTTATCTCCTTTTCTTCTTCCTTGATTGAAATAAAATAGCATTCTCTTTTCTTATTATCTAGTTGGCCATGTTGCAAACTACTGCTGTGACCACATCGTTGCAAGCTACTGGTATGATCACAACACTTTATAAATTATATTAATGTATGGTTGCTTGCTTTAAGTGCTAACAAAGTGTACTTTTTTTTAGAAATTTGCTTGTTGCAATATTATTATGGCAATGGAAAAAGATTGGGTGCATTTAAATAGGTAAGAATACAATAATTGGCTTAAAATTTAAGTTGAAAATCAAAAGTAAAATTTGATTATATATATAACTTTGTATTATATTTCTACTCTAGAACTAGTAGGGAGTATGAAGAAGGAGCATGGAATTTTGTGCATGCCGCAAAGAGAAATGTAGGAAATATGGAGAAAAAAAATGTGTCCTTGCTTAGATTGTCTAAATCTCACTCATCAATACGATAACATTGTTGTTGAGCATTTGATTATAAGAGGAATGGATCCTTTATACAAGCGCAGTAAGTGGTATAGTAACGGAGAGCAAATAAATGTAGCTAAAAGGGTTAATTTGGATGAGACATATCAACTACTTCAAGCCATTCACTTTGAAGATGAAGAGTTTGTGAACCATACTTCTTTCTTCGATAATAAAAATAATGATGATGCACAAAAGCGAACGGATGATTTCCTTAAAAATTTGGAAGATACAGAAACTCCATTGTACCCTGATTGCGTAGATCAAAAAAAATTATCTGTTATCACTACATTGTATAATTTGAAATGTGAAACTGGATTATCTGATACTGGTTTTGATAAACTTCTGAGTGAACAACAATTTTTATTACCTAAAAATAATGTTCTACCGAAGACTTTATATGAACTAAAAAAGTTCCTCAAAGTATTCGACATGGGATTTGAGAAGATCCATGCTTGCAAGAATGATTGTTGTCTTTTCAGGAAAGAATACGAAGATTTGACGAGCTGTCCGAAATGCGGTTCTTCGAGATGGAAGATAAATGAGCGGACCAAAGAGATAATGAACGGTGTTCCAGTCAAAGTGTTGAGATATTTTCCAATTATCCCAAGATTTAGAAGAACGTTTAGATCCCAACAGATGGCAGAAGATCTAAGGTGGCATTTCTGTAATAAAAGCAATGATAATAAAAAGTGTCATCCCGTGGATTCTTTGACATGGAGCATGGTGGATGATAAGTGGAATTCATTTTCAAGTGATCCACGCAACCTTCGACTTGGTCTTGCTAACGATGGTTTCAACCCATTTGACACAAAGAGTTCCAAGTATACTTGCTGGCCAGTGACGCTTGTGACATATAATCTCTCGCCTATGTTGTGCATGAAAAATAAGAATATCATGTTAACATTATTAATTCCCGGTCCAAAGCAACCTGGAAATGATATTGATGTATATTTAGCTCCTTTGGTAGAAGATTTGCAGCACTTATGGAGTAACGGAGTGGAGGTTTACGATGCATTTAGCAAGACACTTTTTAACTTGAAAGCAATTTTGTTATGGACTATAAACGATTTTCCAGCTTGTAGGAATCTTGCTGGATGTTGTGTAAAAGGCAAAAAAGGCTATCCATTATGTGGTGTTAATATTCATCATCGATGGCTAAAGCATAGTCGAAAAAAGTATATATGGGGCATAGGAGATTTTTACGGTTATCAGATCCATTAAGAAAACAAAAGGCTTGGTTTGATAACACTGTGCAGCAAGGTAAGAAACCTAGAATTCTTACAGGTAGAGATATTTTTATTGAAAGATTATCCAAACGACTTTGGAAAAATTCAAAATGAAGAAATAGGAAATGATAATAAGAGAAATAATAAGAAGAGAAAGTGTACTAGCAATAAAGATGGTGAAAACGATCCTACAAGAAAAGAGTTATCCCGATGGAAAAAAAATCAATTTTCTTCGAATTACCATATTGGGAGGTCAGTATTCTATATTTATTTTATTCGTAAAATTTTACTATAAAATTGTATAGTGTTTAAATACCATATTATTGATTTTCATAGGAACTTCCACTCCGCCACAATTTGGATGTGATGCATATTAAGAAAAACGTTGGCAAAAATTTACTTAGCACAATGTTGCATGATAGCAAATCAAAAGATGGCATTAATTCTAGAAAAGATTTAGAGGATTGGGGAATTCGACATGCTTTATATGCACAACCTCGTGGAAAGAAAACATATCTTCCACCAGCTCCGTATACTTTGTCTAGCTCTGAAATAAAGATATTTTATAAAAGATTGTATGACTTCAAAAGACCTGATGGTTATTGCTCAAATTTCAAAAGATGTGTGTCGTTGGAGGATTGCCAAGTCAGCGGATTGAAGTCGCATGATTATCATGTTTTAATGCAACAAATGCTATCAATTGCAATTAGAGGATTGCTCCCAATGAGGCCAAGAAAAGTAATAACCCGTCCGTGTATGTTTTTAATAAAATATGCCAACGTGTTTTTGATAGAGAAAAGCTACAAGAAATGGATGATGAGATTGTTAGAATTTTATGTGATATAGAAAGATATTTTCCACCTTCATTTTTCGACATAATGATACATCTATCAATTCATCTTGGAAAAGAAGCTCGATTATGTGGACCAGTTCAGTTTCGTTGGATGTGCCCGTTTGAAAGGTATATGAAAACACTTAAAGAGTATGTAAGGAACTATTCAAGACCCGAAGGATGCATTGCAGAAAACTATCTCGTAGAAGAGTCTGTGAGATCCTTTTTAGACTTTCTGAAGAAATCATCACAATTATGGGAGAAAGAGGGTAGGAACACAGATTTTGAGGATGATGATGCAATACTCGAAGGACGTCCAATATCAACATGCAAGACATTTACATTAACGGCTAATGATAAGTAAGTTGTTCATTTGTCCGTGCTCATGAATATGGCTGTAATTGAGCCCTTTTTAGAGTAAGCACATATTGTTTCTTTTTATTGCCTTAACAAACGTGCATTTATAAATGTAACATAGTATCTTTTATATTATAATAGTATGCATTTGGAAGAGTTACAAATTTTGGACAAGCGTATGGAAAGAAACAATACATTACTATGGAAAAATCATGCAAAAAAATTCGCCGATTGGATTAAAAAAAAGGTTAATCAAAAATTTTAAATTGTCTTTAGAATTTTGAGAATATTTTTTTGACTAAATATATAATATATTGAGTTTTTTTCCAGATGTCTATAAACTCAAATGAACATGATGAACTGTTAAAATGGATCGCGTATGGTCCAAGTAGTGCCGCTTTGTCCTGCAAAGGATATATAATTAACGGGTTACGTTTTCACACAAAAGACGTTGAGAGAGAAACTCAAAATTCGGGAGTGACTCATGATGCTATTACAATGTGTAGAGCAAGTGCGAAAGATGTCTCTCAAGTAGTTGATGTGGTCACGTACTATGGGATTTTGACTGACATAATCCTTATAGACTATCATAAATTTTATATTCCAATTTTTAAGTGTCTATGGGCAAACATTGGAAACAGGGTGAAGGTTGAAGACGGATTTACGCTTGTTAAATTACATCAAAATCAAGCTTCATTTTCAACGGATCTGTATATCCTTGCATCTCAGGCGAAACAAATTTTTTATTCAAGAGAGGATGACTCTTCTAATTGGTATGTGGTAATGAAGGCACCACCAAGAGGTTTTCATGAATTAGAGACAATCGATGATATTGAGCACACAAACTATGTTGTACAAGATTGTGAAGAAAACGAGATGGATGATGATTATGTGGATGATTATGTTAGGGAGGATTGTGAAGGCATACTTGAGAAAAGTCTTAAATAAGGCAGTATCTTCTACTTTGATTATACTTTACCTTACTTCATCTCTGGCGTGCATATACTATATTACAACATCGTAATTTGGTTAATTCGAATAGTACCTTGTTCAAAATAATATTTCAAATTGAATTCAGCTAGATATTGCTAACTAGACTGTTTGAGCGTAGACCGATCATGCTAAAACATTTATCTAACTTTTAGCAGTGTATTACTAAAAATTGGTAGCCAAACCATATGCTTCCTTTGAAGTTCTGTATTCTATATACATGAATGCAGACACATCTATACAAAGCCATTTTTATTTCATTGTAATATTGGACTATTTTATACAAAACCTGACGGATAATAACAACTCTTGAATGGATGAACCTGCAAAGCATAACTCGAACTATTTTATGCAAAGCCTGACGGATAATACAAGTACTGTTACGTATAAGGTTGACGCGGTGCACTGGTGAGCTTCCATAAGCAACAACAGTGGTCGCTCCAAGGGCCAACAGTGCTCTGTGCTTCGACTATTTCTGAAAGGCGATGAATAGGTATGCTGATTTGCTAATTAATTTCGTCAACCAAGCATGACGTGAACATCGATTTATTTAGTTGATGCTCAATATTCAGATCGGCAATTGAGTTCTGCTTGTATGGTAGAATTTTTTTACTATTCCTATACTTTCCTTCCTGAATAACAGGGTAGATGTGAATATCTTTGCAATAAACTACATAAGTTGAAGTCAAAACAAAAATTCTTGCCCATGTCACTATGAATCCAAATCCAGCTTGACCATAGGAACATGATAGATCATTAACTAGTATAAGGCCATTGGATTAATAACACTTTTAACTAATTCAGCTTGACATGCCACAGAAGTTTAATTTCCTTGGGATCGGACTAACTCATAATTTTCTTAAGTGTTGCACTTAGAGTAGCATAGATTACCTGATGAAATAGGCACTCCTAGATACTTAACTAGTGATTGTGACTGTTGCAATTGACGTATTTGTAAAACAACTACTCTATTCTTACAGCTTGAACTGAAGTAAATCTTTGCTTTCATTTGCACTTAGGTGCGAATACATTGTTTTAATTGCTGGTGAGTTTTGCTTCTTCGACCAATCTCCTTTTCTTCGTTCTTCGAAAATTAAAATTTTCTCCTTTGTTTGAAGCTATTGATTTACTTGTTAATTAGTCAAAGTAATTATTATGTCATGATTGATTTGCTGATTAATCTTGTTGCTTGAATTTGTTTCCCTTTTTGCTTCTATGTTGAGTAAATTGCTGTTGATTTGGTATGTTCAACAATACTGCCCCATTTCATCTTTTAGCGTTCTCGATTATTTTTTTGGTATGCCGATGATGATACTTGGTTTATATAGGAATCTATTTCCTATATTCTCGTTTTGATATTTTTAGTTTGAATTTTGTGTTTTCAATTTTTTTCGGCATTTTATGTTGGATGATGAGCATCCTGACTTGTTATAGTTTGATATATTTGTTGGTATATATAATTGAAGTTCTTTAAATGTACGTTGAATCCTGTTGATTTTGGGTAACTTGGTCTTTGATGCTTGTGACATGTTTCAAAACTGCTTTGAAATAATTGCGTCTTTTCACATGTTTCGGTTCCCGTTGTCCAACCCGAGTAACTTTTGATTTTATAGTTGAGCAAAACTGAACATAAGGAAGAATGAATTCAAAATCTAATGGATAGATCCTCCGGTACGAATAAAAAAATGTTATTATTCAAAATCTGTTGGAAAGATTTGTGTTCCATTACAAGTCTGGTGGCTTTCTGAAACCTATGCCTTTTCAAAATTACAAAGCTTGTACATTCTGCATGGTTATTGTACCTGTTAAAATTGGATTAAATTTGACAAGGAAACTGCTTGATCTTTCACATCTTCTACTCAATAGATTCTTCCATCATTATCTTCTGCATTTTGTAAGAACTGACTTAAATGATGAAAAACATGCATGCATTAATGAGTTCCTATGCAGTGACTGTATTTTGTAAGAGTATTAATTTTTCTCTATATTTTCTATATGCAGCAAATGACTAAAAGGAAGAAGACTGCTCTAAAATGGCTTAAAGCAATCAATGAATTTCACACTGAAGACAACTCGAAAGAAAATGAAAACCGAGTCACGCAAACGGAAGAGAACAACAATGCTCAATTTCGGAATAACGCTGAAGCAGGTGACAAAGATACAATGCAAGAAAATTTTGAAGTTGACGCTAATGAGGGAACTACTCAAGATGCCACTGCAATTTCGACTGTGGAGTGCAAACGTAAAGGTCCAACTAAAGTTAAAAGACTTCCACTGAATCCAGAGAGTCGTATTGAAGTCGAATTGATGAGAATGACAAACCAATAGGAGATGGGTCTGTCAAGCTATCTTCATATCTAGGTCCGCTAGTAAGGGAACACATTCCGGTTACACTTGATTTGTGGATGAATCTAAGTGACGAATTACAAGTTGCTTTATGGGAATGCATTCAGGTATACACTATTATTATATCACATGAATTTATGTATACTCAGTGCAGTTATACTCGGTGCAGAAATAACGTAACATTACTGCATTGAATTTTCCCGTTCTGATATCAGACGCAAGAATGGGGTAAACAGTCTCCCCGTCGCTCTTTGTTTGGCATGGGGAAATTAATTATTGGTGTTTGACATTCACGGGAAATTACCCTCCAATAATTATGATATCCCTTTCTTACACACTTTTCATCCTAGCACAAAAACACAATCGTCTTTTGTTAAATCACTCCTTTTAGAGTATGTATTTCAGAACACAAGTCTAACGTTTTTGGCTTAACAAAAAGCGCACCCCTAACTTATGAATGTGCTTCAAATTAGAGAAGCTATTCGATTCATGATATTTCTAAATATAAGAATTGTATGAAAGTATTTTTAAATCCCAAATGTATTGTACATAACAGAAAACAGATTATTAGGCTTGGATGTAAAAATGACAAAAAAAAAGTCAATACAGAAACACTTCATATTATGAATTGTCCCTGAATTCGATGTATAGAAGTTTTAAATGCTTCTTTTATTCTGCTGTAGAATTTTATTATTACCAAGACCACCCACATAAAATTTTATGCTATTTTTAAATTTTCATGCCACTAAAGATTGAAAATATTTATTTTAACTATTCACCTTAAAATGTTGCGTAGATTTGATAATGAATGGATCATCATCAAAAAATTTGTCCTACTCTGATAATTTTAGACACAAAAAGAAGGGTGCATTTTGGGGGAGTGAGAACGAGTGTCTCTCTTATCTCGTACATAACACACACATTGTGTTAGCAATAAAAGCCAAATAGTAAGCTATAACATGTATGGACTATTTGTTCACATTTGGTAATCTGATCTAAAAAAAAAAACTTCTTCTTCACTTTTTTTAATTCTTTTCTTAAATTTTTTTAATCTTTTCTTCATATTTGGTAATTTGTGTAATTTTTGTACGGTATATGGGTTGCAAGGAAAAGTGTCCAAACTGAGAAGGGGGGAAATTCTAATGCTTAATCTAAGTTAAAAAAAAAAAATTGAACTGTACAATGAAGATCAGTGCATATCATGTGAGGGGGAAAAAGGAAAATTTTGCTTCCTTGCCGCCTTACAAGCAAAACGCTTTTAAAAAACAATTATGAACATGTTCTCTAGTAGGAACCTGGGTCAAGTAAGGCGTACATATCCTCATGGCATGATATATCATTGTAGGTTATCTCATGACAGTAAAACTTTTTTTTATTAAATCTTTTAAACTTTAACGTTATTATTACTTCAAAAGACCTCCCAACTGTACCTTGCTTTCTACTTGTTAATGTTTGGTCCATGTGATGCTACACATTCCCCTTGTTAGATCAGTTTCTTTATACAATGGGGATAGGTACGTTTTCAAGATTTTACCTTATTTTAATCTTTCCACGAATTATTTTAAATGTGCTATTATACAGTTTCTCAATTCAGCATCATAAGGACAATTTAGCTAAGTAAATGCCAAAGGTTTTGTTTATAAATTAACATAATTGTACTCATGGTCATTTATATTAAACTGTAAAGCCAAAGTAAAAAAATTGAACATCCGCAGGCCAAGTGTGAACATCTGCTGTACTGGTTTCTAAATCATTACATACAAGCAGTACTTGTTTTGTGAACATCTGCAGGCTAAGTGTGCGTACAAATTGAGTAGTGCTAGGATACCCGAAACATATTTTGCTTGCACACACCATTTCCACATTTACATTAACTTTGCATGTATTGAATTTTATTGAAATCTGATAGGTTTTATCTTGCAGGTTAGATTTAAGTTGGATGAGGAATGGCAAAAGGCTGGCATATTTCAACAAATGGGGTGCATTTTTAGAGCTTCAAAATCTAGATTAGCTCGCGAAATAACAAATGCAAGAATCGGTTGAAACCCGACAACCTAAGTATGAATGAGTGGAAAAAGTTTGTGAAGTCCAAAACAAGTTTAGAGTTTAAGGTAAAGTCAGTTTCAATTTTTATTAATGAAAGTAAGCAGTAGTTACACATTGTTTGATGAGATTGTATGCTATTAAACAACATATATAATGTATTTTTTCAGCAATTGAGTCAGAAATATAAAGATATTAGAAACAAGCAGATATCACACACATCTAATCGTAAAGGAATGGCTCGAGTGGCTGATGATTTGGTTAGAATTGCTAGATTATTTACCATAATATATTTTAGCTAGTCAGTCAATGTAACGTGTTGTAATACATATTCTTTGAACATAGAGAAAGAAGAGTTCTCGGCCGTCTTCTATCAATTGATCTCACGTTCCTATACTCAAAAAAATGGCGAACCAATAATTGTCACTGCAGCAGAGACTATCCTAAGTACTTTAAAATTTTATTAGAAAACTTTGTTTCTTATTGTAATATTTCGAATGTTTATAATATGTATATATGACAACTTGTGTAGGAAAAAATTAAATAAATTGACAATGAATCAACTTCTAGCTCAAAAGCTAATTACAAAGAAGACGCGCTTGCAAAAGTGTTGGGACAAGACAGACTGGGATGATTGAGAGCAATGGGAAGGGGTATGACCTACACCAAGGCAATATGGTCACATGTAAGGGAAAAGCAAACCATCGACATGCAAAATAAAATTTCTGAATTATCTGCGATGGTTCAAATGCTTGTGAAAAATCAGGTATGCAGTATTCACCGAATTTTTTTATAGTAGTTAAATATCCACCAGTGTTGGTAGCATCTACTATGCCAACTAATACAAATGACGTACTGATCGACACATTTCATTTGGGTATTAGTTGTGCTTTTTACATTATGTGTATGGTTGTAAGCAACTTAACTTTATTTTGCTCATGCTAATTTTCGATCAAGTGCATACATAATTTTCAGAAAACAAATATTGAAAATAATCCTACATAAGTAATTTATATAATAATGTGTTATCAACAAGAGGTGACCATGTGTAAGTCTGAAAATAACCGAGCCTCCTGTTTTCAGCCCTATTATAATTCCTCTCATACTTAACTTTATTTTGCTCATACTAAGACCCTCCTTCACCTCTCTTCCATATCCTTCCATTCGTTGACCGCTCCATTTCCTCCTCCTCTGCCACCCAGTTCCTCTCAGTCGAATCAACCGAATTACACCCGTGCATGGATGCGGCTGTCCCACCTAACTATTACTTTCGGCCGACTCTTGCGGTTCTTCGCTAACCCAACCACCATACTTCCTTTGAATATTCTCTTGCTGTCGTCCATACGATCGGTCCAAGGATGAAGAGTTCATGTCTGCTACCGCTTCCATTATCGAGCATGCTTTTGATACACTAGCCAAAAGCAAAAATCTCGTATGCTCTTGGTGGTGGTTTTGTATGTCTTCCAGCGGTACTGAAGCGTAATTGGTTCCATTTTTGTTGCTATCCGGGTCCCTTGACGATATCCTTGTTGATGTTTTTATGCCTTTTGATGTGCTTTTTACGTCTCTGCACTGTTCTTCTTTCTTTTTTGTTTTGCTACTCTTTTGTTGTTCTTCTCCCGCTATGTTTGTGCTTGATGTGGTGGGGGTGTTCTTCTTCTCCTTCCCATTGCTCTGAGTGTTTGGTTTACTTTCCTAGCATCAGCACCACAGGCACTAGCTTTCATCAAATTTTCATCGCTCTCAATCATCGGATTCCCCTAAAAGGCGATTGTTCTCCTCCTTTCCTTGAGTTACTTCCACTCAGACTTGCATCATTATTCTCGTTCGAAATTCTGCCATTACTGTTCTCTCTTGATCTAGACCTAGTAGAAGCATTCTTTTTACTAGTAGTAATACTATTACCATTGCTACTGGTAATATTACTGCTAATATCAGCTCTCTTCACTGTATTTTCTATGGCTACTGACTTTTCACAGGCTGGAATAGATCATTTTAGCCGGTTGCTACCTTGTCGTCTCACATTCTTTTTTTTAATAAAAAAAATCCTGAATTATACTCCAATAAAAAAAAGTCGTACAAGCAAAAATCTAACATATACATTTTGGCACACAATGTTGGAATAGACCATTGAAGCTTGAAGAAACAGACGATCCAAGTTGGATTTAGTCATGCCATGTTGCAATGCTTTGTTATCCTTGTCTGCTTCATCGGCTTCAAACACTTGTTTAGCTGCCTTTTCTGCTTCCACAACTTTTACACCTTTTTTTATTAGTGCTTGTTTGATGCGTGTAGGACCCCAACTTAAAGAAAGCCACTTTGATTGTGAGAATGATTCAGCGTATAGTTCGTCATTTTGTATCCTCCTTCACACACATATACGCATGATGCATAACTTCAATGTCAAATTGCGAGAATGTTATTTTTAAACTGTCAAATTCAACATGATCAGAGATCGGAAAGTATATGGTTACTTGCTGGACTTGATGTAAGTTATCACTGACTCGACTATGTTTGTCGGGTATTTTTTGCCATTCGTTTTTTTTCTCAGCTCAGCTTCTGTATATGCTCTTGCTGCAAGCAACTCAATTGCCAGTTTACCAGCATCACACCTCATATCACCGACAAGTAAGTTATCACTTTCCGAAGCCTTGGCTTCTGAACAATTTGAAACACTATCAAAAGGCAGTTCATATTTGCTGCTAACATCATTAATATTGAGCAAGCTCAAAAGCAGAATCATTTGCGTCATCAAGATTCAGATGTTCTTGATGTTTTTCAAATATATCATTTAACCATACTCCATTACATCTGGAAATGAGATAGGAGGGAAATCTGAGGTTGGACTTGTGAAGAAATTTGCATGCCTTGCTGAACAAATGGCAATTTTCATTTAGTTGGCGAGGAAATGAGAAACATGAATCATGGCTTATGGGAGAAGGATAGGATTCGACCAGTGGCCCTTGTCATCTCACATTCATTCCTTCTATTTGGAGACCGGCTAACTTTTCTTTGACTCTGACCTCCTACTCTCTTTTTGCTTCTGGAGCGTTCTCTACTTGGCGTTCTTTTTCTAGGCGAAGGCCTGGAAACAGTCTGAGTTAGCTCTTCTTCTTCTTCTTCCCCTTCTCTCTTCTCATTGTCGAAATCGAAGCTTCTTTTGGAACCTGAATGTTTTTTTTATAACAGGACTGAAAATAACAGTCATTAAATTGGCTTTCGTTGATGTTAAATCTTATACTTTCCTTTTATTTCATCCAATCATATAGAGTTTTGCAGGATTTCCTTTCTACAATCTAGAGACATTTTTCAGATATCCTTGTTTATTTCAATTATGTTGTTGAATTGGCCTTTTCATTTTCTTTGGAAATTGGAAGATGTTAAATTGGCCTTTTCATTTTCCTTGGATAAGTAATCGCAATTATGTATATATTTGACAACTTTTATATGTACATTACCACAAATATGTTTTTTTTACTTGACGCCAAAAAGAAAGCCGGAATGATGCAAATGCACCTCAAGTGGTAAAAGTTATTTATGTTAATTGCGATATCATTACATCTGACATTCAATTTCGAATTAATTTACTTTTATTTTTTTGATTAATTGTAGGACAAACATGACAAAATATGTGGCACATGTGATATATCGAATTGGAGTGGGACAGATGAAATTATTGGAGGAGGAAGAGTTTTGTCAAGTGATCCAAATGAGCTTGTCCAACAAATTCCTCAAGGGTCTGATGCCAAGAAAATTAAAATAGACATTGTGAGAAAACCAGAAGCTTTCTTGTGGAGACCTTCACTTTATTCGACACGTATTGGAGAAGTTGAAGTTGAGATAGTAGCGTAACCATCTACTAGAGTTGTTTTCCACAGTGTTGATAACTTTGAAAACGAAGATAATGCGGTAATCTTTCATTGTTTATATTACTTAAGTTTTCATTTTCAATGTACAAAAATAATAATCATTTTTTTAATAGAGTAAAAGTAGCAGCACACATCATAACTGCAAAATAGTCGATTGGAGTGAGAGCGAAGAAATAGTTGCAGAAGGACAACTATTTTCGAGCGATCCAAAACAACTTGTGAATGATCTTCCTCTTGGACCAGATGCCATTGCAGTTTGGATAGATAATCCAAAAGTGGAAAATGCTTTTTTATTGAGGCCTACTAAAGGTTTGACACGAGTTGGAGAAGTTGTTGGTCTCAAAGTCGCATGGCCTGAATCAAAAGTAATTATCGAAACTATTAATGCCGCATCATCCAATGATTATAGGGGTAATGTCAGGGTTGTCGAGAAGGTAAATTTATTTATAATTGATTCAATTTTTTTTCATTGTTCAAATTGTTGAAAAAATATATTATAAAATGATTTAATGTTTTTAATTGATAGAGTACAAATTCTATGACAAATAATGGTAACTGCAAGCTGATCGATTGGTCGGGAAAGAGAGAAATAGTTGCATTAGGACGCGTATTTTCAACCGATCCGAATACAATGGTTCACAGTGTTCCTTTGGGAAAAAATGTAGTTAGAGTTTGGGTAGATATTGTAAAAATTCCAAAAGCACATCTATGGAGAACAACATCCAATTTAGAAGTTATTGAAGATGCTCTTGGCACTACGATCGCTTGACCTGCTGCGAACGTTATAATGGAATCTATTTCTAGTAAGTACATTTTTTTATTTCTCTTTTGTTTATGTGTTAAAATACTGTTTTTTAGGTATAAAATTTGCAAAGCCTTGATTTAGCCTCTGTTATACTAGAACCACTAAGCATGCTTGATATCTTGAACAATAGTTGCAGCAAGAGTTGGTACTATACAAAAAGAATCAAATATAAAATATTAGTAGGACCATTTTGAAGAAGATGCGTCAACTAAAAACTGGTTAGGAAAGGAAATAAAAGAAGCAGCAGTGAGTAGTTAGGGTAATACAACCAGGAGTTGACCTTGTTACCACCTTAATTGACTCCACGCTATACTTTTGGAATGTTCATATGTTAACACAGTAGTTCTAGGTATAGATTATGACCAACTGGACACGGTAGACTTCACTTTGAACAGAATTGTCCAGAGTAATAAAGCAGCAAGTAATAAATACGGCAATTCCTTTATAAAAGCATAAATTTACTTACCTATTTGCATGTTTTGCGCACACAATCACATATAAATGGTGACCATACAATGAAACAATAAATAAACAATGTTTTTTCCCCAGTCTGTGATTGCTAGTATCAGAATTCAAACAACAAAGTTATTAAAAAGAAGAGGCCCAAAATGAATTATCAGATCAGGGTCCATACTGTATGTTTTCAGCGGGCTCCATGCCAATTGAATAATTTTACTTATTCCCTTGATTTAGGGATGTTGCATGCTACTATGTATCTCTAGTTACATTTATTGTCCATTTGTAACCACCTAAAGCAGTATACTGTGTAACTTTACTGTGTAACCACCTAAAGCAGTATACTGAGCATTCACGAGTTTTGAAATTTGTTAATGCTTGACATACAATTCTTAGATCAGTTAATACAATTATAGTAGGCAATTCAAATCTTAATGCTTGAAATACATTTTGAACTAACTGCAGACGTTAACAGAAAAAAAAAACAAGTTGGAAGGCATTCATGTATGGGTGCATTTGTATGAAAAAAACTGATAGTTCGAAGATATTCAGATGCTTGAAATACTTTTTGAACTAACTTCGGATGTTATATATTACTCTATCCACTAAAATTTTAATAGGGTTTTACTATTGTGTAATAATATTGAACTGATTTCTATATTTGTTGCTAACCATGTTTTGGTGCATTTGTATGATAGGTGGTGTATGTTGATGGATGCTGGGTTTGCTACAAGTTGGAAGATATTCATGTATTTTGTATTCAAATCTGTTATGCTTGCATTCATGTACTTTGTATCGATATTCGTAAATCGTTGTTTTTTTTTTGGTATCATTTTTGGTTAGCTACGTTTATTTGCATTGTTACTTTTGATCATAGATATTTATATGTTTGAAACTATGTACGAAATATTATGGATATATATATATTGTAGTTTGACATTTGATTCATTTGATTACATGCATTTTAATGTCATAATTGTGGTTTTTTGAAATTTATAATGTATGAGCATATTGTAAGCTTCAATGCATATATCAACAATATAGAATAATAAAAATTTATAGCGTTTTAATCATGCTATGAAAAGACTGTTTTTTCAAGCTTTCATATACTATAGCCTTATGTTGGTGCTATAAATAGTTTTCATAGCAAGCAAACGATGCTATAGAAGATAATCATGAACTTTTCTATGGCATTTTAGGTGTTGTAAAAAACTAGCATACCGATATATTATAGCAATTAAATGATGTTATAAATGTTAGCAATATCGTTATGAGTACATGTTCTATAGCAAGTGATGAAACGCTATAAAAGGTATTTGTATTGACACATAGCGTCTAAGATAGCAACAACTGTGTTATAAAATATGGTTTTCTATAGCGTTTCACCAAGGCTATTGTATATTTCAGACCTATTATAGCTTGTTGATATATAGCGTTTATAGAAACGTTATAGTTTTAATTTATAGCGGATATTCAACGCTATTAATGTGCATTTTTGTTGTAGTGATTCTCATAAAACTGGTGGCATGACGAAGCAAATGAAGATAATTACAGTATGAAGATAAGTTGTAGCTGAAAATCCAAGGTTATAAATTAATCTGATATCCATTTCTTTGCTGATTTACAATATATATATCCATTTCTTCTTGATGTCTTTTCACCAATAGTCATTACTCTTCTCCTCTTTTTTATTTCTACCGTGTGTTCATAAGCATTTTGAATTCCCAGCAACCATGTAACATACCATTTCAGAATTTGAATTTTCAACAGCTACATCACTCATCTTTTCAGAATTTAAATATCCAATAGCCATATAACACATCTTTTCTGTAAAACAAAACAACTTTTCGAATAATCAAATAACTTTTCAAAAATAACTGATTTACAATTTTAAACAACAATATCATGATGGTTTTATAACATATCCATATATTAAAAAAATTCAAAATTTTAAATTTCAAAAATCAAATGATAGTAACTTAATTTTTCAATAAAATTGAATGCAGACTTTAACTAATACTGACGCAATATATAAATTTAAACTAGTGTTATAAATCATTTCAAAACTTGCCATTTAAAATTTTCAAAAATCAGATTATGAACTTTTTGAGAGACCTTGCTCTGATACCAATTGTTAGGGATTGCGAAATGGATCGTTAAGGCAAAACAAACACTAGAGGGGGTAAATAGTGTTTTTGAGAATTTAACAAAATATAAAACTTATAAGATTTACTATATGAATCAAACACCACAGAAACAATCACAGACACAGAATCAAACACAAACATAAAAATAAACAAAAATAAATTGCAGAAAAGGAAAGAACACACCGGATTTTATACTTGTTCAGAATTGCTCATACGTCTAGTCTCACGCAACGTGGGATTGCGCAGAGCTTTATTACTATATCAATATCCAATTACAATCCTCCTTGATTTCACGGCTACAAGGGATACCATTGATTCCACACACACTTGATCAAGTATACCCTCCTTGATATCACGGCTACAACGGATATCACCGATTACCTGTCCTTGGTTTCACAGCTACAAGGGATACCACCGATTACTTACGCAACCCAAATAATTAAAAACAGTACTATAACTCTTCAATAGCGGTTGATTCAGAGAGTAATGAGTAGAAAGTGAGAAGATAAGAAGTTTAATGAAAATAGAATTGAATTTGGCATGGTATAAGTGTAGAAATCATAAAAATGAGAAGATATAATGGTGTAAAGAAAGGGAATGAAGATGGAGAAGAAGAATGATAAAAAATTCGAATCAACCTTCATTTATAAGATTTGGAAGGTTGCAACGTTTCTGAACCGTCACAAATATTGAAAAGACACTTCCTTTCAATTTGAAAAAATGGACAGTTATATGTCGACAAGTATATAAATGTATGTCAACATATCATGGTTTAAAAATGAATTTTGAGCATTTTTCAAGTGTTTTGATATTTATATACATGTGTATATATATACACACACATATATATATATATATATAATTATGGAAATTCTTGAATTAAAACATAGTGTTATAAATGAATATTATAAAGTAGGAAATCATATGAAAACTTAAATATAAACTATATAAACATATTTATAAAATCACAGAGTTAAAACTATATAAATACTAAATATATAAAATTGTAAATATATAAAACTTATAAAATATGAGTTTGAAATAAAAAGAAAATAAAATAAAATAGAGAAGATAGAGATTAAAGATAGAAATTGAAAATAGAAATTGAAATCATAAATTGAAAAACAGAATTTGAATCTGAATTTGAACCTGGAGTGCTATTTAGAGTCTTACATAAACTAGAATCTATTACTTTATTTATCTTTTATCCTGAAATCTTGATTACTCATGAGTCTTGAATCATCTCTGAATCCTGAATCTCTAGAAGCTCTTAAACAGTACAGTCTTCAGTATTAATTCATGTATATCAATCCTGCATTGTGACGGCCCGCCCCGCACCAACCGACATTTCCAAAGAAAAGCACTGTACTGAGGTCCAACCAGCACGGGACGGTCGTCAAAAAAAGGAAAAAAGGAAGGAATTTAAACAGTGAAACAACAAAGAACCTGTAGCATATCTCGCACCGCATGGAACAAAATATAATAATAACAAAACTTGATATAAAACAGGCGAGGCAATGCATAAGATGAAAACTAAACCATCATACCAGCAGAAAATTCAAATACAGCTTATGATCCAAAAACATCATTATTACAACTTTTAAAACTGTCTCTAAAGCAAAATAGTAAGGTACACTACTAATGCCCAAAGTAGTGACCAACAACAACACAGGGAGAATATATGGGAATAAAACGTGTAAGCCTCATGTTCGTCTCCGGACAGCTACTCGTGCATAACCAGCTAACTTGTCTCTAGTCTGCTCGTTTAGGAGCACCCAGAGTAATAAGAAAAGACATAAAACTCTAGGTCAGACAAAACTATGGTTTGAGCGATAAGCAGCAAAAACAGATCATTAACAGGTATACATAACCATACCTGAACCTGGACCTGCAACCAAAGAGTTAGCACAATAGGATGTACAATACTCTATGGTGACACTAACACATGGTGTGAAAATAATGGGGAGGGGGTGTGCATGTCATGGTGATAGCAAACATCAAACATAGCAATCATCCTCGCATCTCTCACTTGGTGCGTTGAATATATGATATCTACCACTTTGATCACCCAATCCTTTGTTATTATAAATCTGCCCCACGGAGTCACGATGACCCCACTGCACTGATCCATAGCCACTAATCCTTTTCTATGTCCACTCTGCCCCATGGAGTCATAACAATTCCATTGCATTGGCTCATAGCCTTGCTATGATCACTTTGCCTCATGGAATTATGACAACTCCACTGCACTGATTCATAGCCAATATCCGTCACTCCGTGGTGAGTCAAAGATATAGACATCGATAACCCCTTTGCACACGTCCCATAGCAAAGTCCAATTCATGAATTTAACTCGTTGGTTCCTATCTGGATCCTGAGTTATGACTTCTCATTTGGACTTCCTTTGCATCTCAGGTTTTGGTTGAATTGGAGTGGGTCTTCAGAAGAGTCGTTGCGTAATAGTAGTGGAGGTTCAAACTTTGTTCGGTTCGCCTTACTTGGTTTGATTCGGCATGTGGTGCTCAAGCGCCCCATTCGGTTCGGCTCAATTCTCTTCCCTCGGTTCTGTTCGGGTTCATCTCCTCCATGCGGTTCGATTCGGCCTTTCATATGCGGCTCGTCTAGGTGCTCCTGAAGCGGTTCGGTTCGTCTCTCCTTCTCCAGCTCGCTTACTCCGATCCGATCCCACGTCCCAACTCCAACTCTATGCTGGTGGCCTTCCTTCTTGCCAAGCCCCCTCTAGTGTCATGTTCTGATCCGAATTGAATCCCCTTGCCCAATTCTCTTATTCGATCTGAGCCCCATATCCGATCCGATCCGAAACACTGCACATTTCCTGCAACTTTTCCAGCGACTGTTTTAAGCCATATGACGGCATTTTCGACCATTCTAACTTTTCTAATCAATCTCAAAGCATACCATACAGTCACAACAACATAGAGAATCAACAATAAATACCAAAACAACAATTTAACATGTCATTATGGATCAAACATACCCAAAAACCTATGTTTTCCCCTTAATGATGTTTAACTATAACTAATGATAGTATTAGCAAACTTACTCCAAATTTTTATCAGAGTCGTAAAATAATATTTTAGAATTTTACAAATTTTTCCAGATTTTTCTGAGTCATAACTTCGCTAATTAACATAATCACCCCTAATTAGCCATAATTAGTGAAAAACAATGCAAATCACTCATCTTAATCACAATTAAAACTTTAGATCTGAAACTATACTATTTTGCTGCGTTTTCCTTTGCAACACAGCAACTTCAACTCTGATTTGGTGTTGATTTGCTTTGATTTGACGTAGATCCTCTTAATTAGTGATTAGAAGGTGATTTGTGATGATTTTAGAAGGTGGAGGCCATGGCTAGTGTTAGGGAAATGTTTTAGGCGGATGAGAAAATGAAATAGAATCGTTTCCTAACTGATTTCAGCCTCCCCACAACCCTAATCCTGAAATGGGTTATGGGACTAGCTGCTAATCACCCTAATTAGGCACGGTTAAGCTGTTTTTCACCTTCTAAACCTTATTTCAGTCATATCTCCCAAACAGTAAGTCCGTTTGATTAATGTGACCACTCTACGGAAAGGTAAACCATCATCCGGGTCTAATGGAAGTGGTTTTAGATCAAAACTCCTCACCAATCAAAAGTTATGGGCAAAACTGGATTTACTAGGTGCAAAAAGGTCATTTAAAAATCGGCAAAAATCGTGAACATTGGAAATGACCCCAATAGTCGTTCCCCAAAGTTACACGACTATACGACCTCATATGAAAAAGAAATAAATATTCTACGATCATTCGATACGTAAAATGCGGGTCGCTACACTATCCCCCTCCTCCCCTTAGAAATTTCGCCCCCGAAATTTGTTAACTAAAAACATACAAAGGTGTTACGCATGTCTATCAGTCATTCACAAACAATCAAACAAACACAACAAGCACAACAAGCCTACCCTAGCATGCAGTTTACTAACAAGGGAAGAAACTGTCACTATTAAAATCTTACCAGGCTAAGAGTTTTGGATACGACTCCCTTATGCTTTCCTCTGTTTCCCAAGTACAGTCATCCTCGTTCTCGCCCCACTGAACCTTGACGAATTTCACCACCTTCCTTCGAAGTTGCTTTGTATCACTCTCGACAATACGGATTGGCTTGCGGTTCCCAACCGCCTTGGGTTCTACTTCGATGTCATGCAACTGATCCGATGAAATAGTCATATCGGGGTCGTGCACAAACTTTCTTAACTGGGAAACATGAAATACGTTATGTACTCCTACCATCTTGTCAAGTAATTCCACTTTATATGCTAAATTCCAAACTTGTTTGAGAACTGGGAATGGAGCAACAAATCTTGGTGTTAGCTTGCCTCTCCTGCCAAATCGAGTCATGCTCTTTAACGGAGAAATCATGTCAAACACCAAGTCGCCAACGGAGAATTTCAATTCTCTTCGTCTCTATCAGCATAACTCATCTGCTTATCCTGGGCAGCCTTCAATCGCTATTGGATAACCTTGATCTTATCTGAGGTTTCTCTTATTACATCTGGCCCAAGCACAAATTTCTCACCGGTTTCTAACCAACATAATGGTAAGTTGCATGGTCTTCCGTACAAAGCTTCAAATGGAGCCATACCAATACTGGACTGATAGCTATTATTATATGCGAATTCAACCAGTTGTAAATGTTCATCCCATGACCCTCCAAAATCTAATATGCAAGCTCTCAAGAGATCTTCTAATACTCGATTCACTCTCTCTGTCTGACCATCGGTTAGAGGATGGTATGCGGTACTAAGATGTAATTCTGATCCTAAAGCCTCTTGTAAGCTCTTCCAAAATCCACTAGTGAACAACGGATCTAGGTCACTTACAATGCTATTGGGTACTCCATGAAATCTCACTACCCACTTCATATATAGTTCTGCTAACTTAGTTGCTGTTTTATTCGACTTAATGGGTATAAACCTTGCACTCTTGGTCAATCGGTCCACAATCACCCAAATACTACCATGGGCCGATCTAGTCCTTGGTAACCCATCAATGAAATCCATTGAGTCTTGTTCCCATTTCCATTCTGGAATTTCTAATGGTTGCAACAAACCATTAGGTTTCTTTTGCTCGGCTTTAACTAGCTGGAAGTTCATGTATTTGGATATAAACTTCCCAACGTATCTTTTCATCCCTTCCCGGTCGTAGGTCAGCTTCATGTCTTGATACATTTTATTACCACTGGGATGTATAGTCAGTTTCGAGTGATGACATTCTCTAAGCACTTCATCTCTCAATCCATAAACATTGGGTACAACTAATCTCCCATTCTTTTTTAGCCATCCATCTCGATCAAGCCCGTACTTGTTCATCTCCTCGTCGATACCCGTCTCTAACTTGGAGATGATTTCCAATAGGTTAGGATCGTCCCTTTGACTGGTACCAAGTCTGATCATCAAACTTGCTAACATTTCAGCATCCAATTCGCACTTTGATTTAAAATCATACCCTGCGATATACTCCAATTGATTCCATTCAATAAATATTGCCCCTAAACTGGCATGTCTCCTACTCAATTCATCGGCTACCGCATTGCCCTATCCTGGTGTGTATACGATATCGAAATCATAGGAAGCCAAGAATTCTAACCGTCTTTGCTGTTGGAGATTTAGATTCTTCTGGGAGAAGAGATACTTTCATGACTTATGATCGGTAAACAACTCAAATCTTTCTCCCAAAAGATATTGTCTCCATATCTTCAACGCGAATACGATCGCTGCCAATTCCAAATCATTGGTAGGATATCTTTTCTCATGCGCTTTCAGTTGCCGACTAGCATAAGCTACAACCCTACCTCCTTGCATCAGTACAACATCTAGTCCCGTAACACATGCATCTATGTATACCATCATCTCTTCATTCCCTTTAGGATTAATTAACACTGGCGCACGCGTCAACTTTTCCTTTAGACTCGTAAATGCATTTTCAAAATTTTCGTCTGAGACGAAAGCTTGATTCTTCTTGGTCAACTGAGTTAACGGTGCCGCTATCTTGGAGAAGTTTTGGATAAACTTACGATAATATCCAGCTAATCCCAAGAAACTTCTTATGTCTGTTGCATTGTTGGGCGTAGACCAATCTTGTACCGTAGCCACCTTCGCAGGATCCACGGCAATACAATTCTCTGAAACAACATGGCCCAAGAATATCACTTCCCTCCTCCAGAAGTGACACTTAGAAAACTTTGCTTTCAATTGGTGTTTTCTCAACACCTCCATCACTACTCTCAAATGTATCTTGTGTTCTTCCTCTGTCCTCGAATAAACAAGTATATCGTCCACGAAAACAAGAACAAACTTATTCAATTGATCTCGGAATACTCTATTCATAAGATCCACAAAATATGTTGGTGCATTGGTCAACCTGAATGGCATGACCAACCACTCATAGAATCCAGACGGTGTCCGAAAGGCCGTTTTAGGACCGTTTTAGGAATACTATCGGCTGCTACTCGGAGCTAATGAAATCCTATCGTGAGGTCTAATTGAGAGAACACTCTTTCTCCCTCCAGTTGATCCAATAAATCATCTATCTGCGGAAGATGATACTTATTCTTCCTAGTCACTTTATTCAGCTCGCGATAGTCTACACACAATCGAAGGGAACCATCTGCCTTGGTAGAAAATACAACTGGTGCTCCCCACTTGAAGACACTTCTTCTGATAAATCCCTTCTTTAAAAGATCGCTCACTTACACCCCGAGCTCGCGCTGCTCCCTTGGTGCCATACGACGAAGTTGCATCACTATAGGTTTGGCATATTTCACTAAATCAATACGAAACTCAATCTCTCGGTGTGTTGGAAGTCCGGTCAATTCCTCGAAGATATCCGGATACAGGCCAGCAATGGGAACCCTTGATAACTCGTCCTGTGGGATGTCGAGGAAATTTAGAAAACTATCCACCACCCCGTCACTAGGTAGGCCACCAAACACTACCCTCCGCCCTAATAGTCACCGAAAATCCCTCACAGTCTACCACCACCCCATACCTTTGGAGCCAATCGACTTCCAAAATAATGCCATATCTAGTAAAGCCCAAAACAAAGCAATCACAAGCAAACATACATCCATGAATTGATAAGACCACATTACGACAAATCATACAAAGGCTAGTCGAATTACCAATCGGGTTCGTCACAACTAAAGGTCAATCGACTACCTCGGGTTTCAATCCCAACCTATCTACCAGGTCACTAGATATGAAAGATAGGGAAGCCCCAGTATCAAACAGTACTCGAACAGGAACATCATAAACCGAAAACATACCTTGAATGACGACATTCTTTCCTTTCTCCGCCGGAGTTGGGGCATTCGACGAAGAACGAGCAGCATTAATAGCATATGCTTTCACAGTCTGCTTCTCTTTAGGAGGTTGTGGACATTTTTCCTTGTGATGTCCTACTTGGCCGCAATTGAAGCACTTTCTGTCCGTCGGCTTTGCTAGACATTCTTTAGCATAATGGCCCTTCTTGCCACAGCTAAAACACTCTACATATTTCTTGTCTTTCTTTTTCTGACTATCCTTGGTCTGACTCTGCTTTCTTTTATTCTGAGAATTATTCTTGCCTCCACTGCTTGCCTGCGGCTTTGGCCCCTCAGCAGATGCAACATCGGCTTCAGTCTTGGGCTTAGGATAAAGGCTTTCTGATCTTATTGCTTTCCCAACAATTGATTCAAAAGTCTCATCAATATGGTTTATAAGCCTTTTCCTCAAGTATTGATCTAAGCCTGTTATAAACTTCTCATTCTTCTTCTCGGGAGTGTCAATAAGAGATAATCCATATTCGATATAGTATCGAACTCAGCAATATATTCCGAGACTGCCCTACCATCTGTTTAAGCTCCAAGAACTTCCTAAACAACTATGACTTCTAGGCAGCTGGGATAAACTTGTCACTGAAGCGAGCTTTAAATTGATTCCATGTAACTTTATCCTCAGTAGTGGCGGCCTTATTAGCATTCCACCAATTCATAGCCCGTCCTTGCAATTCACGCGATGCTAGCTTTCTCTTTATTGCATCATCGACCCCTAAGTCCTCAAAGATGCGCTCACAACTACCAAGCCAATACTGGACTTCTGTAGCCGATTATGTTCCATGGAACGGCTTCCTACCAAGACTAGTGTAGTCCTTACAGACTTGGCGAAACCGGCCCTAGGCGCCTGGACCGCTACGCCACCACCATTTGCAGCATTAGGAGCTGCCCTCTGAACATTCCTAAGCATCTCTCTCATGAAGTCAGTAAACATCATCCTCATATCAGGAGCATTCCTATTATTGTCTCCTGAACCAGTGTTCCTCGTACATCGGCTCATCGTTCAGTCTGTAAGGACAAAACGATTAACCATCTCCTCAGTGGTGCCAGTGTAGTGCGACTCCATCCTTAGATATACTAATAGTATATATATAGCTTTTGAAAACCAAAATATCACAAATACGTGCTCTCATATATGTACTTTCTCTCCCTGGTGCCTTTCCCTAGGTTAACTACGCAACCTAGAGCTCTGATACCAAATGTGAGGGCCCGCCCCGAACCAGCCGACATTTCCAAAGAAATGTGTTGTATCGATGTCCAACCAGCACGAGACGATCGTCAAAGAAAGAAAAAAGGGAAGGAATTTGAACAGTGAACCATCAAAGAACCTGTAGCATATCTCACAGCGCGTGGAACAAAAGATGATAATAACATAACTTGATATAAAACATGCGAGACAGTGTATAAGCTGAAAACTAAACCATCATAGCAGTGGAAAATTAAAATACAGCTTATGATCCGAAAACATCATTATTACAACTTTGAAAACTGTCTCTAAAGAAAAATAGGAAGGTACACTACTAATGCCCAAAGTAGTGACAAGCAACAATACAGGGAGAATATATGGGAATAATACATGTAAGCCTCCTGCTTATCTCCGGACAGCTACTCGTGCATAATCAGCTAACATGTTTCTAGTCTTCTCGTTTAGGAGCACTCAGAGTAATAAGAAGAGACATGATACTCTAGGTCAGACAAAAGTCTGGTATGAGCAATAAGGAGCAAAAACAGAACAATAACAGGTATACATAACCATACCTCAACCTGGACCGGCAACCAAAGAGTTAGCATAACAAGATGTATAATACTCTAAGGTGACACTAACACATGGTGTGAAAATAACTGGAGGGAGGTGTGCATGTCATGGTGATAGAAAACATCAAACATAGCAATCATCCTCACATCTCTCACTCAGTGCCTAGAGTATACGATATCTACCACTTTGATCACCCAATCCTTTGCTACAATCACTCTGCCCCATGGAGTCACGATGACCCCACTGCACTGATCCATAGCCACTAATCCTTTGCTATGTCCACTATATCGCATGGAGTCATAACAACTCCACAGCACTGGCTCATAGCCTTGCTACGATCACTTTGCCCCCATGGAGTTATGACAACTCCAGTGCACTGATTCATAGCCAATATCCATCTCTCTGTGGTGAGACAAAGCTATAGACATCGATAACCCCTTTGCACACCTCCTGCAGCAAAGTCCAATTCATGAAGTTAACTCGTTGGTTCCCATCTGGATCCTGAGTTCTGACTCCCACTTGGACTTCCTTTGTATCTCGGGTTATGGTCTAATTGGAGTGGGCTTCAGAAGAGTCGTTGTGTAGTAGTAGTGGTGGAGGTCCAAACCTGGTTCGGTTCGGCGTACTTTGTTCGGTTCGCTATGTGGTGCTCAAGCTCCCCATTCGGTCCAGCTCAATTCTCTTACCTCGGTTTAGTTTGGGTCATCTCCTCAATGCGGCTCGGTTCGGCCTTTCATATGCGACTCAGTTAGGTGCTCCGAAAGCGGTTCGGTTCGTCTCTCCTGCTCCGGCTCGCTTGCTCTGATCCGATCCCACATCCCAACTCCAACTCTATGCGGGTGGCCTTCCTTCTTTCCAAGCCCCCTCTAGTTCCAAGTTCCGATCCGAATCGAATCCCCTTGCCCGGTTGTCCTATCCGATCCGAGCCCTATATCCGATCCGATCTGAAACCCTGCACATTTCTTGCGACTTTTCCACCGACCATTTTACGCCATACGACAGCGTTTTCGACCATTCTAACTTTTCTAATAAATCATAAAGCATACAATACAGTCAGAGCAACATAGAGAATCAATAATAAATGCCAAAACAACAATTTAACATGTTAATATGGATCAAACGTACCCAAAAACCTATGTTTTCCCCTTAATGATGTTTAACGATAACTAATGATAGTATTAGCAAATTTACTCCAAATTAACCCAATTTTTTATCAGAGCCCTAAAATAATATTTTAGAATTTTACAAAATTTTCAAGATATTTCTAAGTCATAATTTCGCTAATTAACACTAATCACCCTTAATTAGCCATAATTAGTGAAAAATAATGCAAATCACTCACCTTAACCAAAAATAAAACTTTAGATTTGAAACTCTACTGTTTTGGCGCGTTTTCCTATGCAATACAGCAGCTCCAACTCTGATATGGTGTTGATTTGCCATGATTTGATGTAGATCTTCTTAATTAGTGATTAGAAGGTGATTTGTGATGATTTTAGAAGGTGGAGGCCATGGCTAGTGTTACAAAAATGTTTTAGGCGCCTGAGAAAATGAAATAGAATCGTTTCCAAACTGATTTCAACTTCCCTGTAATCCTAATCACGAAATGGGTTATGAGCCTAGCTGCGAATCACCCTAATTAGGCCGATTAAGTTGTTTTTCACCTTCTAAACCTTATTTCAGCAGTATCTCCCAAATGGTAAGTCCGGTGATTAATGTGACCACTTTACGGAATGGTAAACCATCATCCGGATCAAATGGAAGTGGTTTCAGGTCAAAACTCCTTACCAATCGAAAGTTATGGGCAATAAAAGATTTGCTAGGGGCAAAACAGTCATTTAAAAATTGGCAAAAATCGTGAACATTGGAAATGACCGCAATAGTCGTTCCTCAAAGTTACACAACCATACGACCTCATATGAAAAAGAAATAAATATTCTACGATCCTTCGATACGTAGAATACAGGTCGTTACATGCATATGTGTGTGTGTGTGTGTATATATATATATGTATATGTGTGTGTATATATATATATATTCTAGATGAAAGTGTTAGTATATATTTTATAATTAATTAACATTCAAATAAGGTCGTTGTCATCAAAACTGCATTCTCCAACAAAAGTGGTGGTCCAAAAAAGGTTTAATGAAAAAGGGAGAGAAGCCAGATAATGCACATACCAAAATGGAAGTGAAGTTTCATTGTTATGGTATGACGGACACTTCATCAGAGATTGTAAGAAGACATCTAAGAAGGGTGCGTGTTTCAGTGCAGATAGATGGGACATTATAGTAGGCAGTGCCCTAAGAAGCAGGGTCGGGGGTAGGTTCATTCAGAGCATAAGTTCATGCTCTTGGGGTGACTCAGATAGGTGATTGCAGTCATGACTAAGGTAGGAAGGTCACTATAGAAGGTTTGATTTCTCTTTTCGACTTCCACAAAGGACCTTGTTCAATTTCAGTGCTTCTTATTTTTTTTCGTATCTAGTTCTGTTGTTGATAGTCTACACCTAGATACTTCTATAGTTTTGACCAAGTAATTGCCCTAAACCCCACAGGAGTTACAGCTTACCTCTATGATGTGTAAGGGTTTGTGGATTTCAATTCTTGGCATCGAGTTTGAGTGTGACTCGTATGTACAAGGTTTTATAGGTTTGGGGACTGTTCTAGGGATGGTTTGGCTGGCCGTGACGGTGCCCTCCTTGGCTGTGAGAAGAGACTTATTCGACTTTTGACGTGCCGTGATATGACTCCCGAGATTTCTTGCGACCTACGAGGGTTAGTCATTCTTAGCTTCTTGGATTCCCTAGATGCTTCTGCTGACGATCTTAGTTTGATGCCCATTATTATAGGCTTTCTGACCATATTCGAGCAGATGGGAGGGCTACCTTATTGTGTTACTATTGCACTACATGGATCCTAAAGAGAGGAGGGAGCATGGTAAGCAAGTACGTAAGTTGTTTGAGAAAGGGTTTATTAGAAAGAGCATTTCTGAGTGGGGAGCATCAGTCGTCTTCACGACTAAGGCAGATGGCCCTCTCTGTCTATGTTTGAATTACAGGGAGTTGAACGAACCCACGAAGAAGACTAGATACCCACTCCCGTAGAAAGATGACTTGTTTGATCAATAAGTGTGTGCTTCAGTGTTCTCATAGTTGAATTTAGATACAGGTTTTCATTAGCTTAGGGCGGCGGATGATAGCATAGATACGAATACTTTTAGGACTCCCGACGGATTCTTTGAATGGTTGGTTATGCCTTTTGGGCTAACCAATGCACCAGTGTATTTTGTGGATTTGACTAGCCAGGTATACACGGAATACCTGAATAAGTTCGTGGTGGTATTCTTTAATGATATTTTGGTATTCTCGAGGAACAAGGAGGAGCGAGGAGCACGCCTTGCACTTGGGAGTTGTCCTCCGTACTCTCCATGCACATTAGTTGATGGTATAGCGGTGGACTGAGCTAAGATTGTGGCAGTTCAGGATTGAAAGTCCCCAAGAGTATGACAGAGGTGAGGTTCTTTTCGAGTTTGTGAGATACTATCGAAAGTCATTATGGATTTCTTGCGGACCTCATCTCCTTTTACCCGCCTTACTAAAAAGGTCCTAGTTTTTTTTATTGGAATGTAGATTGCAAGGATGCATTCTCGAGATTGAGAACACTTTTACATCATCTCCAGTATTGACTCTTCCTGATGGTACGAAAATGTTCACCATTTATACGAATGCTTGCGACACTGGTTTTGGTGCAATGCTTATGCTTGAGGGTTGGGTCGTCTGCTACGGGAGTAGACAGTTGAGGTTACATGAGAAGAACTAACCTTACCCATGATTTGGAGCTAGGAACTGTAGTGTTTGCGCTTAAGTCTTGGAGGTACTATTTATTAGGCGAGAGGTTCGAGCTTTATATAAATCATAAGTCCCTCAAATACTTGTTCACGCAAAAGGATCTTAATTTGTGACAACAACGTAGGATGGAGTTCCTTGCATCTTATGACTTCGAGATTGTGTATACCCATGGAAGGGGAATTTAGTATCAAATGCATTGAGTTGGTAGAGAATGACTTTGAGTCCATTGTTCGTAAAGTGGCAGAGTTTGGATCTTATCTTATTGTTTGATTTTATATCATCTATGGATTTTGCACCAGAATTATTGGCATCATTGGAGGTGCGACCAACTCTTTTAGAGCGCATTGGATCCAGTCAGCGTGAGGATCAACAATTAGTGGATATAATAGGTCGATTCTGTAGAGGAGAGACCTCCAGTTACCTTACTAGGTATATTGTGGATGAGAGAGGTTGGCTACATAGTGATGGGAGATTGTGTGTTCCTCGAGTTGATGATTTGTTGAGATCAGTTTTAGAGGAGGCTCATCACGCTCGGATGACTATCCATTCGAGAGGTGACAATGTATATAAAAAGATAAGAGGAGGTTTTTCATTGGATAGGGATGAAGAAGGACATACCAGAGTATGTAGCTCGATGTACGACTTGTCACGAGTGAAGGCTGAGCAGAGGAAGCCTGGTGGATTGCTTTAGCCCTTGGATGTGCCAAGTGGAAGTGGGAGAGCGTCTAGACGGACTTCATAGATGGCTACCCAAATTGATAAATGGCAACACCACTATTTAGGTTATAGTCAATAGGTTGACTAAGAGCGCTCACTTTATCCATGTTAGGAGTACGAAGACGACAACTTGGCTGGCATCATTGTATCTCAAAGAGATCGTCTGACTTCATGGAGTTCCATCTAGAATTGTTAGCGACAGAAACCCTATCTTTACGAGTGAGTTTTGGAGGAGTCTGCATGAGGCATTAGTGACACAGCTACAACTTAGCGCTGCCTATCACCCTAAGACAGGTGGATAGACAGAGAGGGTTAATAGGATTCTCGAGGATTAATTAAGGCAATGTATCCTGGAATTCGAAGGGACTTGGGGGGAGCATCTTCTGCTGATGGAGTTCACATATAATAATAGCTGTCAAACAAGTATTTGTATGGCTACCTTCGAGGCATTATAAGGAAGACCCTGTAGATCACCTACATATTGGTGGGAATCTAAGGATGGATTTCTACTTGGACATGAGATGGTTAGAGAGACCTTAGAGAAGAAAGATTTAATTCAGAGGGGATGAAGGAAGCTCAGGGCAAACAAAAGTTGTTTGTAGATCAGCGATGGATAGACTTAGAGTTTGAGGTAGGAAACATGATTTTTGTTAAGGTGTCACTTTTGAGGAGTTTTGTTCAGTTCGGCTCAGTAGGGAAGTTGGCACCAAGGTATGTAAGGCCATTCCCAATAGTAGAGCGAATAGATCAGATGGCCTATAGAGTTAGACTATAGGAGAAATTGGCACGAGTTCATGATGTATTCCGTGTTTCGCACTTGAGAAAATGCTTACATGAATTTGTGGAAGTAGTTGAGCTGAGTACTCTAGAGGATATTGAGGTGGAGAGGAAGGCAACAGTCAAGAGAGTTCCTACTCGGATACTAGGATCTGAGGTGAAGAAGCTCAGGAATATTAGGATCAAGCTTGTCAAGATTAAGTGGGGAGAAGACAACGACGACACGACGTCAGAACTAAAGGATAAGACTTGCCTCTTTTCCGTTTCTGTTTAAGACTATGCTCTTATTCCTTGCCTAATCCTTGAATTTGAATATATTTTCCTATCATTTGAATCATAAGTCTTAGATAGAAGCTTATGGATGGTAGGAAATGGTTTAGAACATGTTAATAGGACATGTTATAATTGAATGGATTCAAGTGGATGCAAGTGTTTTCTAGTGGATGTAGTGGATGCATATACACATACTAGGCAATAGTTAGAGATCAACTGAACTAGGAAACTTACATAACTACATATGGATGCATGTGCATTTTTTATATGGATGAAAAATGGTTGAATCGTTACTTGAGTGCTTCATTTTGATGAACGTTTGTTGCACGCATATAGAACTTTATATGTATCTTTAGTGCTACTTTGCATACATATTGGATGCATGTCACATACATGAATTGCATTAAGGACGTCAACTGAATTAGTAGGCCACCATATTTTTGCATTAGTTTAGGGGCATATACACAACACCTTTGCATATGTTAATGAAAATCATTATAAAATCTAAGGATAATGGATGTTAGTAGTTGATGGTTGAGTAGATGGATGTAGATAATGGTTGATAACTTTTATAAGATTCTTCTAGCTTAAGAGAATTCGAGGACGAAATCCTTTAAGGAGGGGAGAATGTAACACCCTAAAATTTAATAAATAATAATTAAATATAAAAGATTGATAAATTAAGCATTAATAAGAATAATAATCAGAATCATACAAAGGAACTTGCCCCATTGCTTCTGTTGTAATTTTCTAATCAAAATGGACACTTGGTTTGTTAAACTCGGAGTTAAAATGAATTAGTTATGGATTAAAGAAGAATTCAGATATTAAAATAAATTAATGCATGGAACGGGCAAACACTAGGCAGCCCAACTTACTAGGTCGACACATGTGTCAACTCGTGGGACAATCCCTATATCGACCCAGATATGCGGGTGGGTTGACCTAGGTCGAGTAAATGGCGTGCCTTGGCCTCACGGAAGACAGCAAACGTCTGTTGTTTTTGCAGCATTATTTTGTTGAGTTGGCATTATTTTATTAGTTTATTTTAAACTAAGGGATGACGTAGCACATTCTTGTTGGTCCGTTGACATGGCTGGTGTAATGTACCGCTTTTTAACTGATTTTGTTCGATGATAAACATTGATTATAATGAGTTAATGGAACTAAATTATAGTAATAACAACCTTAAGTAACTTTTTAAAAACTTATGTATGTAAATATATGTATGAATGTATTATAGTAAAATATATTACTTATTATACATATATTAGGATAATGACCAGATATCACTTTTTATTTTAGTTAGAACTTGATATTTTAGTTCTTAAGGAAATTAATGTAATCTTTAAAACTAAAATCCTATGAATACTACCAAGTGAAAACATATGAATGGACATTGGTTTATAACAAAACAGCTTGTACGCATATATATAGTAACTAAGTCATATTTTATAAATTATTTCTTTCTAATCCTATGCATTAGAATTGTATACAAACATTTATAACAAAAACATATGACAATATAACTTGTTTAATTATGCATATGTTAATATAACTCGTATAATATGTATATGTTAGGGTAATATAGTATTTATTACTTAAGAAATTGGGATATTCTTCTGCTTAGAAACTTATACATGTTATGAAGTGGATAAAATACATTCAAGAAGTCATCGCAGTACGATAAATATTCATGAATGGTTAAATATAACTTATAATTTCGTGAACATAATGTGTATGATAAAATGCCTAAATAAAATTACAAAGAATAGTGCTCCTATAAACAACAATCAAAAACATTAATGTGATTAAGCCTTAGAAATATATAGCAAATCAAGAAACAGATTTTGGTCGAAACATGTAAACCATTTTCTAAACACAATAGTACATATTTTTAATGTGATGTGTATTGCAAATCTCTTTACAGATCATGCTAACCTAGCATAACCTAAATGCTGCGGCTAATATCTATATAAACGTCTAATCCTTTTATATTTTAAGCAAAACCAAACATTTCCTGAAAACAATTTAGCCAACATTCGTTAATTAGATAAGGCCTTAGAAAAGAATCAATGTTTCTAGAAATTAAGCAATAGCACACATGTTGTACAAAGTAGGGTATACTTATATGCAAACCATGCATATGTTTTCTGATAATTGATCGACCTAGGAACTGGAAATCTGAAGCATGTGTTGTAATGTCAAAACAGAACCTGAAACTGAAAGGTGCTGTAAAATCATGTATTTGATCTATAGGGTAAAAGTGGGTGCAAGCCTTTAATGAGCCAATATTCTAATACTTAAATTTGTCTATAAATACTACCCTAAGCTCCCATATATTCCACGAAAAAAAATCACTTGAATCTGAAGGATTAAGAATAGCAGAGTTCTTAGAACAGAGGAGTTGAAATCAGTGAGTAAACTCCATTATACTTGATTTTTAATCTTTTTGAATTACTGCTATGAAATGATTAAATTATTTGGATGTATAAACCTATATTGACACATACATTATACTCTCTGTTAAGTTGAAAAACTCTGTTGTGAACATGAAATCATATATACATTATTGTCAGGTACCCATAGTTTGATGCTAGAAACTTCTTATGCTCTCTATTTTCCAAACTGATGCTCCATTCAAAAGGAATACCAATGTATGTTTATTAGGGTCTGTTGATAAGTCTAAAACTTTTTAAATAGCAAGAATATCTACTGTTATGTACATGAATACAAGAAAAAACAATGAAAGGAATATATATACAAAGGAAAACCAGAAAATATTCTGTTATCTGTAACCAACATTATAACATGAAATTCTCGAACCACTCATAATCAACTTCTACTCATATAAATGGAATCATGGTGTAAAACTATGATTTTTAGTCTTGGTTTCATGATTTTTAAGTGACTAGTTGACAAGAAATTAAGGAATGAACAAAAATTGCATTTTGGTCAAGTTCCGGCGATCCCGGTGACCGAACTCGATGGCATGAGTAGGGAAGCAACGTTTAAGATAGGTGATCATAGGAAAAATAGTAAATCATTTCTATTACGTAGATTTCATGAATGAGGTGTAAACAGGGTTATGGGTTCATTTTTTTGTAACTGTCGTTCTCGTCAAAACTACATCACCTTGGTGGCATTTGGAGGTTGTGCACGGTAGGGGTTCGGAGCTGGAGGGCGTTGGCTTGGTGTGGGTGAAGTCCGATGCACCCTAGTAGTCAGAGGAGGTGATAGTCGATGGTTTCTAGGATGAAACCCAGTTCGACGATGAGGAGTGAAAACAGTGAAAACACTGTAGCAGACGTGGTGGCTGGATCGGAGTTACGAACCGAGGTCTAGGGGTATCGAGCGACTGGGATGGATGATCGTGGTGGGTAGGTGATGGATCCATTGTCTGTACACATGCATCGTGTACATATGTATCTGTGGAGCTCCAACAAAATAAGGAAGAAGTGGTACTTGGTAATTAGATGTGGTACTTGGCAATGAGGAGTGGTACTTGGCACAAGAAGAAGTGGTACTTGGCAAGTTTTCCCTTGCCAAATTCAGGTTGGCACGAGGTAATGTGGTACTTGGCAACGAAAGGGATCGAACAAAAGGGGTCTGGAGGGTTCAACGTGTGTAGCATCAAATCCTTGGGTGGAAAGCATGGTCTGGTAAAATGGGAGGGGGTGGAAAATTGGGCCAAAGGTTTTAGGCCGGGGTTCTTGGAAAAAAAAACAAGTTTTAAATAAAAATGAAAATATAAAGTAAAAGAAGAAAAATAAAAATAAAAGAAGATTTTAAAGTTTCAAGAGGATAAGTTTGAAATGTGCCGATAAGAGGGAATATGGGCCGTAGTCGTAGTTGGGCCTAAAAAGGGTTTAACCAATTTATGAATCAAACAAAAAGGTAATATAAAATATAAACAAGAATTTATATAACTTCAAATATTAGTGTTTAGAAATAAAAAACAATTTACAAACTGAGATAAAGGTGTACAATTGCAAATAATTATCAAAATAAACGAACTAACATTATTGTATAAACTACCTTGTGCGAAGCACGTGCTTTAGTTGTCCATTTATAATAGACGGTCAAATATCTAGATTTTCAACAATGCAAAGCTATGTTATTCTGTTTGATCGAAGCTTATGATTTAAAGAATATATGGAATGAATTAATCAAACTATAGTAGATATTATTATCGACTACCTGAGTAATTCATTTCTGTTAAGCCTTGAAGTGCATTTAATTCAATCATCTGGAGTTAATAACTATTTCCATTGAACCACAAATGCTTTGATATAAATATTGAAATCGGTTCTTAAGTACACGTTAACCGTAAAAGACATTACGTTAATCGTTTCGAAGAGTCCGGAATTTATATTCCACTTCGATCCTATTTATACGACGCGTATCAGAGATTATTGAAGATAATTGAAGACAGAGATATGCAAGGGCTATTTTGTTTACCGGATAGTGCCTTTGGTTTGTCCTGTCCCAGGACAACTTGTATGGTCGAGTGTCTAACAACGTATATCTATCAGATCTTACACATCGACTTTTCGTATTATGTTGGTGGTAGAGGAATTCGTTTCTCTTAGCTTTATGCACGTAATGTGTTTGGGAAAATAAATTGTGTGTTCTGACAGATATGACGGTGTGGCATCCAAAGTAATTGAAGAAGTGATCTGTCGGAAAGATAAACGTGACCTCAAGCCTCACAACTAGGAGATCACAAAAATCAGGTAGGCAGCATGGCTAGGTGGGTCATTCCCAATCAAGGTGTATTATCACTATCGAGATAAATTCCTATTTGTTTCTTAATCTCTTTTCACTTCTGCAGCTTTCGGAAATGGTGGGTCACGCCCAACCATGGGGGTGATAATATATTCTCCACACTCAAGCTAAATGAGTGGCCGGTCATGTGTGGCCAGTTTGCGAGATATTCTTGTTGAACCCCAGTGTATCCACTCTAGATTACACTTATCGGCAGGTGGTCCCATACCCTGTCATAGTTGGAATCCAATCTCCAATAAGCGCCCGCGTTTTTTGATTTTGTATTATATATGTGGAGCATGAGATGCAAGCGTTCCGCTAGATGGTTATTTATTTGATAGAAATTATCGTAATATCAGACGACTTTGATATCAAAAATGTTTTGGATTATAGTATGGTAAAAACCATCCATGTTTTTATGTGGGCTGCTCTTACTATTATCTTTTCTTTAGAAAGGTTTTCTAAAGTTAAATCAAGTTGTTCTCATAAGAGAAAAACCTCGTTCCAAATTTCTTGTTTTCAAACTTTTTTAAAATTTGTTTACTCACACCAGTCCCCTGACTGACCCAGAGTTTATTTTTCTGTGTTTTTCATAAACTCTTGGGTACTCATAACAATTGTTATGAGTAGATAAGTAATCCAGTTAGTCAGTAGAAATATGTTGGAGTATTTTGGACTGGAAATCATGGAGTCAGCTTACTAGTTATATCTATATATAAATATCAAGTTTGTACGTTGTATTGGGCCCGTAATCACGTATAATGATGAAGTATTCTATGATGTAACAGACTCTGATATGCAATATATTAAGTGATATTATATTTTGTTAAATTCCGCTGTGAGATTCTGATGTTCTTGTTAGTTCTTTTCTCCATCTATTTCTATTTGTAAAAAATGACATGACTTCCGAGGTCATCGGAAGTCGAGCTGTTACAGCTGGACCTGATATTATCTTAGATTTGAACAGTCGAGGGGATATAGTAAACCCTATAAATAGGCTAGCATGGCCTCTCTCATTTCTTCACATCCATTCTCTCTTCTTCCTTTACCCTAAGCCTATCCTCAAAATCAGGAAGGGCCAAATAATTAATTTTTTAAGGGGTGAAGAAGCTTTTGTGTTCTAAATATTTATTTTCAATAAATACTTCTAGAGGTGGAGGTTCTGTTAGATTTAAGAAGATGGCCATGGGTGGAGTTTTGTTCATCACATCTATGAGTTTTTATGTAAATTTTAGATTAGTTATTTGTGTATGAATGTTTAGAGAATTAAGTAGCATTAATTTGCAAGTTTTATGTTTAGAGTAATGTAAAACCCCGCAACTTCCCCGTTTAGGAAAGAGCGGATAGTTCGAGAACAAGCCACAAAAAAACGCAGACGGAAGAACATTTCATTGTATATTACAACAATGCATCAGATTACAAGAATATACAGAGTATAAGCAAATAAATATTACACAGAAATATCAGAGATTTAAATTACATTTAAATACATCGCAGCGGAAAATAATACAATACACAACTAGAAGAGATATACGGATACAAAGCTTTCCGGATATCATTCCAGCTGTAAACCAGGATCCTGTGAATATAAATCTGCAAAACCAAAACTACTAGCTGCCCGTGTCAAAATAAGGGCACCCAGAGTTTAGGTTAAAACAATAAACTCTAGGTCAGTCATGTGACTGGTGTGAGAACTAAAACAGTTAATAATCTTTATTTTAAAAGTTAGGTAAATCAAGGGACCACGCCGTATAACACGGAACGGGTTTCCTCCCAAGAACACCAGTGCATAAAACAAACAGCGCAATGATAAATAAAGAAAAATGAAGCTATTATAAGACCCAGGTCCCATCACACAATGCAACGCAAGCCGGAGGATAGGGTTTTTACCTTATAATAGCCAAGAATGCTTGATACGTTTAAAACAAATCATTTGATACTATTATAAGTGCATAGTGTATAAAACAACTTCAAATCATAAGTATCAATCATAGACGGCATAAGCGCCCCATCCCACTATGTCGCCATACTAGGCTCTACAAATAAAACCGCAAAAGTC
>JASFAX010004823.1:0-38186 GCA_030737875.1 Allium sativum
ATGTTCATCTCAGCTTCTCATGCCAGTTAACTTTACTAGTTCATGGACAGATAGTAGTAGGGCTTACCAGTCTTTTTGACTGACCTGTTTTCTTTCGCCTCTTGTCTTCCGTTTCCCCCCCCCCTCAGGTCCTCAGGGTGGGAACATTGGAGCTTAGCTTGGATCTTTCTAGCTTGCTTACTGGATTTGCTCATGTACGGGTTTGGACATTGAGCTAGCTATGGTTTATCACTTCACTTTGGGGATAGTACTTTATGTATTTCAGTTTTTCAGTTTATGCTTTTATCTAGATTTTTTGTTGGAAAATAATGACCAAGTACTTTGTTGTAACATGACTATGGTTTTGAAATGCTAAGTTTTATCCGCTGCTTTACTACTTTGTTTTACTTATATGTTCTGTCTTGTTATATCTGCATGCATGTTTACCTTGTTTAACGCCCCTCCAAAGCTAGTGTGCTTGCAAGAATGGCACTGGCGGAGGTGGGGTGCTACATTTAGTATCAGAGCATAAGGTTTACAAGATTTGAGCAAAAGTGTTTTTGAAACTTACCTTTTGAAAAACTATTTTCAAAACCAATTAAGTATTTTCCAAGAAAAGTCTAGTTATTTTAAAAAGGCTATTCCCCAAAAGCCATAGCACTATCCTTCGTTTCTTCGTTCTGAATCTATCTTTTTCTTCGTTTTAGTATGGCTGATCGCTTTAACATCCCGGAAGGCGTACAAGTACCCATCTGGTTCTGGAGATTTATGGAGGCAAGGGCGAATGAAGCCGGCCCCGCGAACATTCCTCCTCCTTCCCCCGTCGCTAACATCTCTCCTCCTCCCGTAGCTGAGGTTCCTCCTCCCCCTCAGCATCCGCAAGAGGATTTCGCAAAGCTTTGCAAAGACTTTAAGGCGATGGGTTGCAAGAATTTTGTCGGAACGGAGACTCCCGTGGAGGCAAGAAACTGGTTAAAGGAAACTGAAGACCTCTTCGCTATCTTTGATGTGGAAGATCATAGGAAAGTTCTGTTGGCTGTATGGCTATTGAAAGGGGAAGCTGCTTATTGGTGGGTAGTCACCACCACTACTAGACCCATTGAGACTTGGGATGACTTTAGGAGAAGGTTTGGACTAAAGTTTCTATCATCGACAGAAGAGAACCTTCAGCTAGAGTGGTTCCTATCACTAAAGCAAGGGGACATGACCGTTAGAGAATATGTGGATAAGTTTAATCAACTTGCTCAGTTCGGTCTAGAATGGGTTAACACCGCTCGGAAGAAGGCCCTACGCTTTGCTCTAGGATTAAATGAGCCCTTGCGTGGTTTGGCCATATCTCATATACCCCTGGGGGCGACCTTCGAGAGTTTGGTGAATATGACCCTACTTCAAGAGGAAGATAAGAGTGGCAAGAAGGAGGTCAAGGCAAATGAGTCCCAAGGCAAGAAGGAAGATACCGAGAAAAGAGATAAGAACAACAACAAGGCAAGAAAGACAAGAAAGTGCAACTTCTGTAGGATCACTGGGCACATAGCCAAGGATTGCAGGAAGAAGAAGAGGAAGTTAGGCAAGTGTTTTCATTGCGGAGAATCTGGACATCTTAGCAAGGATTGTCCCAAGAAGCATGGACAAGGGCAAGGACAAACTCAGCAAGTAGGACCCTCTGGAGGGCAATTGCAGGCTCTCCTCGCTCTTCCAGCTTTTGATCGAGGTAGAGTTTTTATAGAAATTCATGTTTACATTTCTGATTTTCCTGTTCGCACCTTATTTGATTCTGGCGCATCGCATAGTTTTATCTCTTCTGATATTGTTGAAAGTTTGCACCTAAGTACTAGCTTGTTGAGGATCCCGTTTGTGTTTCAAATCCAATTGGGGGTTCCGCCCATCTGTCTATGATTTGTTTGGATTTGAAAATTTCTATCTTGGTCGTAGAATTCACGTGTAGTGCTTATGTTCTCGGGGTCACGGGATATGGGTTGGTCTTGGGCATGGATTGGTTGTCCAGTTATGGAGTCATCCTGGATTGTGAGCATAGGGTGGAGAGGCTCATGACTCGCCTCGGTAACACCCTAGAAATTTCTTGTAACCCTAGAGGTCCCGTCATGTTATGTTATCTTGAATCTCTCGACTCGTCCATCGATGTTCTGCAATCTGTAAGGGTGGTCTGGGACTATCCCGAGGTCTTTGAAGAAGTTAAGGGTTTACCCCCTAAACGAGAGAAAGATTTCCGCATTTATCTAGTTGATAATGCCAAGCCAGTATCATTTCCCGTTAGGCACATGGCCCCTCGTGAAAGAAGGGAGCTCAGTAAGCAAATCAAGGAGTTGCTTGAGAAGAATTTTATTAGGCGAAGCATTTCTGAATGGGGTGCTCCGGTGGTATTCGCTACTAAGGCGGATGGTTCCCTTCGTCTATGTGTTGATTATCGAGAGTTGAACAAGCTGATAAAGAAGAATAGGCACCCGTTACCGAGAATTGATGATCTGTTTGACCAGCTTGTAGGTGCTTCTGATTTCTCTCAGCTCGATCTAGCCACCGGATTCCATCAGCTTAGAGTGGCTGAGGATAGCATTGATAAAACTGCATTTAGGACTCCAGATGGATTCTTTGAATGGCTTGTCATGCCATTCGGTTTGACTAATGCACCCGCCTACTTCGTAGATTTGATGAGTAGGGTGTTCAGGGAGTTCCTTAACAAGTTTGTTGTTGTCTTCGTGGATGATATTCTGATCTTCTCAAAGGATGAGGAAGAGCATGCTAGGCATCTCAAGGAAGTGATGAATACGCCTAGAGCGCATCAGTTGAAAGCCAAGTTCTCCAAATTTCATTTCTGGAGAAGGGAAGTTCGGTTTCTTGGACATATAGTTTCTAAGCAAGACATAGCGGTGGATCCCGCGAAAGTGGTTGTGGAAGACTCCTAGGAATGCGACCGAAGTAAGAAGCTTTCTCGGTTTGGCGGGCTACTATAGGAAGTTCATCAGGGACTTCGCTAAGATTTCAGCCCCTCTTACTAAGTTGACGAAGAAGAACTTAGTCTGTGCATGGGACTTGGAGTGTGAGCTTGCTTTTCAAAGGCTCAAGAGAGCCCTTACCTCAGCTCCAGTTTGGCAACGTGGATTGGCACTGTTTTCAAGAGATAGTTTTCTGCGTGGGATACCGTATAGTATGTAAATGAGATCCAAGATTCACTAACGAATCTTGGAAAGCTTGCATGAACCATGAGCACGCAGTTATGTTTAAGCCAAGTATTTTAGGCAAAGAATAAGTGGAAGTGGAACGAGAAGCAACGGTGAAATGAGTTCTAACTCATATTTTGGGAACAAGAATTAAGAACTACGGAATTGCGAAGATAAAAGACGGTCAGGGCACGATGGGATTAAGCACAAGAAAATGCGGCTTAGAAGATTGAAGTCTAGATACACGCATTTAATCTCTTTCTAAGAGTATATCCTTGATCTCTATTGTTCGATAGAGCTTACCCGCATGCTACCTTTTAAGTATATCCTCTCAGTCCTATCTTCAATCTTAGTTCTGTTACAAACCCCCTAAGGAGTATGACTAGCCTATTTGTGATATATGGTTTGGGTGAAGAAGTTCGCCACCAAACTATTTGGGCTTTATGGGATATGGGTAATAATTGATAGATTTACAAAGAGAGCCCATTTTATTCCGGTGGAAAGCAAGAGGACCGTATCATGGCTAGCGTCTGTTTATCTTCGGGAAATAGTGCGGTTGCATGGAGTTCCTTCTAGAATAGTTAGCGATCGCGACCCAATTTTCACTAGCCAGTTCTGGAACAGTTTGCAAGAAGCGATGGGTACGCGATTAAATCTGAGTACAGCCTATCACCCCCAGACGGATGGCCAAACCGAAAGAGTGAATAGGGTACTAGAAGATCTCTTGAGACTTTGTGTTCTTGACTTTGGTGGTACTTGGGAAGACCACCTGCCTCTTGTAGAGTTTGCTTATAATAATAGCTATCAAGCCAGCATAGGGATGGCACCATTTGAAGCTTTGTATGGGAGGCCGTGTAGGTCACCATCTTGTTGGTGGGAGACAACAGATAGACTTATACTTGGGCCCGATATGATACAGGACACATCCGAGAAAGTTGAATTAGTGAGAAGAAGGATGAAAGCGGCCCAAGATAGACAAAAATCCTATGCTGACAAGCGAAGGGCAGATTTGGAATTCGAAGTGGGAGACATGGTTTTCGTGAAGGTTTCTCCTTTGCGTAATGTGGTACGTTTTGGAGCAGTTGGGAAGTTGGCACCAAGGTTCGTAGGACCCTTCCCTATCGTAGAGAGAATTGGAAAGATGGCCTATAAGGTGAAAGTTCAGTGGGGTGAAGCCGACGAAGATGCAACTTGGGAAACCGAGGAGAAGATGCGTGGGCTTTATCCATTCCTTTTTGAGGGTACATTCTCGATCTCTTTTCCTAATTACCATATCTTTCTTTTTATCCATGTTTATCTTGTTTATCTTGTTATCTCGTTAAACTTGTCATGAGGACCTTAGGTAGAAACCCTTTGGATGAAACATGTATTTGAAACATGTTATGCTTGATGGTTGCAAGTGTTTGCACGTGGATACTCGTGGATGCATGATACACATTAGGCACTAAGATCGGCTCACACACTTTCATACCGCATATGCATGAGTGTTTATACTTATTCATGGATGAGACTTGTTTTGCTATCACGTGGATGTTGCATATGGATGAATGTTATGTGCACTCATGTAGAGATTATAAATTATATTAGGAATTTGCATACATATGGACTCATTTCACTAACATATTTTGCATTAAGGAGGTTTACTGTATCAGTAACCGCCTGATTTTTGCATTAGATAAGTACATATACACACACCTTTGCATATGATCATACAACATTTAGAATCCTTTAAGGACAATGACTGCACGTGGAAGATGTTTTGAGTAGATGGATGATGGATGGTAGGATACGTTCTTCCTAACTTGGAGATTTCGGGCACGAAATCCTTTAAGGAGGGGAGAATGTAACAACCCGTATTTTTGAATAACATGTTATAACATAAATGGAGGCAGAATTAAACTGTAAAATCTGAATCAAGGGAAATGGGCTGTGCCATTGCGTTCGTCTCGGAAAAATACGCGAAATAGAGTCCGAGATTTCGAAAATCGGAGTCCGTATGACCAAGATATGGCCTCGCGAAGTTTCACGAAAAATTCACAAATTAAAGTATACTTAACTAAGTGAAATGGGTTGCGCAGAGAAATATGTATATATTGATATATATATATATATATATATATATATATATATATATAATTGAAAAATAAATATGCAAAAATGTTCAAAACAGCAAATTGTGAGAGGGGAATAACCGAACCGGCCGATTTTTGAGGTCGACCCGAGCACGCTGGGTCGACTAGGGGTTAATACAGGGTGTTTGGCTGTCAACCCGTGGGCCGATTCGCTCAAATGCAGATTTTGCATTTGAATGGTTCTCATGGTTCAGCTTTAATCTAAAGGCCCTAGATGGTTCCTACACTTGACTTCTTCCCCAAGACATGCTTTGATGGCTTGGATTGAATCTAGGGTTAATCCTATGGCTAATACTATCCTAATCCTCTATAAAAAGACCCCAAACCTAGCCTAAATCACCATTATTCAATCCTACAACTAAACTATGTCAAATTTGTTCCTCTCATGGCCTTCACTCTCATGCTAAAATTTCTAAGTTAATTTCTATGAGAGATTTTGAGTTCATACAAGTGTTTTCAAACTTGTATGAGTGTTCTTAGCTTGCATTCAAGTCAAGTTGCAACATTTCTATTTCAAAGCAAGGGTTTTTATTGAATTGGCTCAAGGGTTTTCATTTGGAGCTTGCATATTTGGGTTTTTGGTGCTTGCATAAGGGCTTCGTCTCAATCTTTATAATAAATATTTATTTGTGTCTTCATAGCATTGTAAGCCCTTTTCTACTTTCTTTCTTTGAACTCTAAAGTTAAATGAATGATGCAAGTTTGGGGTTGATCATTATATGCAAGTTTGGTTGATCATTATATGCAAGTTTGGTTGATCATTATATGCAAGTTTGGTTGGTCATTATATGCAAGTTTGGTTGATCATTATATGCAAGTTTGGTTGATCATTATATGCAAGTTTGGATGATCATTATGCAAGTTGGTTTAATCATTATGTATGACACATGTTGCTATGTTATGCAAGTTTGGGTTGATCATGTTATGCAAGTTAAACTTGAGGTTTTGAGCATAAAGCTCCAAGCTTTATATTAAAGGTTGCATTTTGGCAACATGAAAGTTATCTTATCCCTTATGATAACTTGCATGTGAGGCAAAATGCGAACTTCTAGCAACTTCTACATGTTATTTATCACCATGTATCACTCATATGCTAAGTTTGGTTTTATGCATGCTTTTGAAGCCTAATAATGCAATATGCAAGTATATGAACATATGTACATTTCATATGCCACCATGTTAAACTTGTGGCTTCAACACCTATATGTCAAGGTTATGCCAAGTTCCCTATTTTATCCTTTATGCGTTGTTGCGATTATGTAAACGATGGGATTACGTTGGGGTTGGGTAACATAATGACATAAACATGATTTTTGTAACATGACGTGATATGTTAACTTGTAATTATGTTTTGGAAACATAATGGACATGACACTTAGAAAATATGAGTGTGGCCAACTCGAGGTTGGGTTGAGTTTGTAGCATAAATCTACCCGGACCCGCCCGACTTAACTAGTGGCTACAAACAATAGGACCCAATGTGAGAAGTTGGTCATGTTGTGCTTGAACCCGAGGTTAGACCTAGTTGTGGTGTAAAGCTACCCGGACCCGCCCGGCTTAACTAGTAACCACAACAAAGTCTAATGTGAGAGGTTAAAGCGCATTAAGTTAATTAATGCCTCCTGATTAGGGTTAAGTCATGGTCCACTTAATACTTAACCAATTTGGGCTTGATGGGTTAATCGAGGTTAAGTCAGGAGCCTTGGGTACTCTTAACCGATTTAATCCACGTTTGGATCGGGTTAACCACATTTAACCCGTTAAGAAACCCTAGTTGCGTGGTCCTTTTCAGCAGTAACCTTCTAGGTAGTATCATAAGACCCTAGGACTAGGCTAGGGTGGGGCACGATTACTGGGCTGATTGTAAGAGACCAAAAGAGACGACTGAATGATGCCCCAGTTGTTCAGGCGGACCATGGTCGTGCACATCAAGTCCGGAGTTGAACACGGGAAACGGTAGGTTTGGACTGTGCATCATGGTATGGTGTCAGAGGGTTACGCCGTAGGGCCAGATACACCCTAGGGTGGACCCTGCACAGTCAACTACATTAAATGATTAAGCCGCATGACACCGACACTTGACGAGTTAAGCTTATAGGGAGCCGATCGACTAGACCGTGTAGTTGGACCTTAATTTAGGTCACCTCATGATGATGGGCCAAGCTTGGGCCAAGGAATCAATTCTTGTTTTTACTTGACATGTTAGAATGCTAGTACACCCGTGGTGCAAAACTTAACCTTGATTATGCGATGACACCTTTATCTATCTTGTTAGTTAATCATCATGCCAGTATGTTGTTATCCTCATGTTCATCTCAGCTTCTCATGCCAGTTAACTTTACTAGTTCATGGACAGATAGTAGTAGGGCTTACCAGTCTTTTTGACTGACCTGTTTTCTTTCGCCTCTTGTCTTCCGTTTCCCCCCCTAAGGTCCTCAGGGTGGGAACATTGGAGCTTAGCTTGGATCTTTCTAGCTTGCTTACTGGATTTGCTCATGTACGGGTTTGGACATTGAGCTAGCTATGGTTTATCACTTCACTTTGGGGATAGTACTTTATGTATTTCAGTTTATTCTTTTATCTAGACTTTGTTGTTGGAAAATAATGACCAAGTACTTTGTTGTAACATGACTATGGTTTTGAAATGCTATGTTTTATCCGCTGCTTTACTACTCTGTTTTACTTATATGTTCTGTCTTGTGATATCTGCATGCATGTTTACCTTGTTTAACGCCCCTCCAAAGCCAGTGTGCTTGCAAGAGTGGCACTGGCGGAGGTGGGGTGCTACAGCTATAAAACAAAAGGTGTGGGTGATGGTAGATCCCGAAACCGAAAAAACAACCATACCGAAGGCAAATTTCACCTTGAGCAAAGAAGAAAAGATAAGATTTTGCACTGTACTGAAAAATTTGAATGTACCTAACAAATTCTCCTCTATCTTCCGCAACAACGTGAGCATCAATCCTCTAGAACTAAGAAATATGAAGTCACATGATTACCACGTCATAATGCAACATCTACTTCCGGTATTTCTTCAATATACTTAGACACAACACAAGGATCTACGAAATATTATTCATCATATTAGTCTATTCTTTAACATTTTGTGATCAAAGGTGATCAATAGGGAACACCTTATAAAAGCAAAGGCTATTTTGGGGAAGTAATGTGTGTTTTTGAAAAAAAAAATTCCACTTGTATTTTTTGATATCAGTATCAATGTTATGGTTCATTTAGCCGATCAAGCATTGGTTGGTGGCCCTATTAGATATAGATCGATGTATCCTTTTGAACGGTAAATAACTATTTTCAGTTATGTAAATTATTATTCAGTATAAATGGCTATCGTGCGCAAGTTATAATTGATCGCAATCATAGGTTGATGAAAACATATAAAGGGTATGTGCACAACAAAAGATACATTGAAGCGTGTATTGCAGAAGGATATATCATACAAGAAGCTAGCCCTTATTGCATGGAATATATCCCAAATGGAGGTTATGGCAACCATAAACATATCCGTGAAGCATTTTTAGATGAGGATGATGAGTTTACTGGTGAGATACCTTTGGATAATGGTAAAGATATAACATTAACCCAAGTGCAATTCGAACAAGTGCGTAGATGGGCCCTAAATAATTATGATGGATTGGATCCATGGAAGAAGTAAGTTCATGAAGTAGGTTTCAAATTTCCATTTTTTAATTTAATTTATGTATTCATTTCGATATGTGTTATCTATGTATAGAATGTACAACTCCTATGTTAAAAGCACTAAATTTCAACCACGAGGCAGAGGTACAACTGTCGAAGTCATTAAACCTTTTACTATATGGTTACATAATGAGGTATTACATCATTTAAAGTATTTCACGTTTTTATAAGTTTGCAATACACCATCGTGAACATGCTTGATTTTTCTTCTTGTGTTTTATGCAGTTGTTGAATTGCAGCAATGTAGACCCAACTCTTTGGCGGCTAATACACGGGCCGAAGTTCATGGTGCTTAGTTATACGAAGTACCAAGTGAATGGGTTTTTATTTTCCACGAAAATGTACGAAGACCATATGGTAACACATGACAGCGGTGTATGAATGAGAGCAATTACAAAATTTAGAGGGAGTGGCAAAGACAAAAATGATAAGGAAGCAGAAACAACGTATTGTGGAGTCATTCAGTAGATACTTGAGTTTGATTACATTGATTTCAAACAAACGGTTTTTTATTGCGATTGGGAAAAAGTCGAGGATAAGATCAATGGTTGCAAAATAGATCCCTCTTCAAACCTAATCATGGTTAATTTAGGAAAATTAAAGAACAGGGACAACGTGAATGATGAGCCATTTATTCTTGCATCAAAAGCGAGCCAAGTGTTCTACTCAAAAGATTTAGAAAATGACGGCTGGTCTGTGGTTTTGCATAGGCCAAAACGGTTGACTACAAATGTGGATGACATTGAATCTCCTACCGTCTATCAATCAGCTTTTGAAGACAATGAAAAACTAGAAGATCTAACCAAACTCATGTGTTAACCTATGAATTTTTGAATGCTTTTTTTACTAGGGAATCATATGTATTTGAAATGTCACGACTTACACTTTCTGATCGCAATCCATTATGCTTTTATTATTTCTTTTAAATATTTCATAGTGAGTGAGACTTATGAATTGTTGAGTGAAAATGTAATAGAGAACACGATCAGTAACGAATGTGAATAATATTCTTATTAATGGTGTTTGTCATGATTCTTAATGTTGTTTCTATTTCGTAGGAAAATACGTCGCAAGATCCCACATCATCACATGCATCGTGTTCAAAAGATCAAAAAGTTGAACAAAACCTACTTGGTATTCCAGTCACAGAAAACACTCCAAAAATCGCTACTACGCTTGGTAAACTAGTACGATCTTATGTACCGATCTCTTACATAGTTTGGGATAAAGTACCGAAAACATATAAGGACGACGTTTGGAACCAGATGATGGTAAATTTGTGAAAAATAGCATGTAAACGTTATAGTTTATTTTTATAGTCTCTAACTCTTAATTTTTGCAGAAAATGTACACGCTTGAGCCGCTTTCAAAAGAAATGTTTTCAAAAAGAATGGCCGAGGCTTTTAGGAGACACAAGAAAAAACTTGAGAGCAACTTATTATGACACTTCCAACAATGACGAATAACAGATGAAAAATTGTCCACTTACAATTGCTCAAGATGATTGGAACGAGTTCATAAAGAATAAAGCAAGCGAAAGAAGGGCGGCAGGCAAAAAAAATAGATTCAGTCTAAGTTATGTCCACCACGCAAGACGTAAAAGTCACGCTAGAGTAGAACACGAATTGGTAAATTATTTGATCATTTTATTTCAACAGTAGTAAAAAACACAATTAAGGGAGAGAATATACATGAAATGGAATACATTGCAGATCGTTGCAAGTCCATCTGAAAATATCAACCGTCGTCAAGTATGGGAGAAGACACACAGGAAAAAAAATGGTAGCATATCAGATGCCACATCTGCTTATTCATAAGTTTTTACTTGTATTATGGTTATTATTGTTAACATCGAGCAGTCTATTGTTTGGACTTTCATTTCAGGCTTTCCATAATTGTGATTAATTAGTTTCTCATTACATTTTCTTCATTACGTGTTTTTATTGTTATGATGCTATTGTCTGGATTGAATTTTTTCAGTTAGGAGTAACATACTATAGTTACAAGATGTTACAAGTAAATGTTGATGTAAACGCATTTAACTTTTATCCCAAGATCAAATTGCCAACTTAAAGGAAAAGATCACCGATAGTGATGAAGAAAAAATGCCTGTTGATGAAGATATCTTATCGCAAGTGATGGGTAAGGATATAAGGGGTAGGAGCCGCGCTATTGGGAGCATCATACCAAAGATGCATGTTAAGGCTTGTGCTATTGCACAGACAATGATGAGTTGAAAATGAGGGTGGGAAGCTTGGAGGGTATGATGACTGATATGAAGGGTACAGTGGGAAATTTGTCTGGAAAAATGGAGGTTCTGATCAACATGGTAGGAACTTTGACTAGTCAAGGAATTCAGACACCGTTAAGTACGTCGGATGGAGGACACAGCGGTACACACATTAGTTCATCAAAGGGTTTTGCTTCTTCGGTCCAGGATACGACCAATTAGGTGAATAATCAATGATGTGAAATTCCCAACTCTAATCTAGACATAATAGCAACAGGTATTTTATTAATAAAATTAAGCATATTTCATTGCACTTTGATCTAAAGCGAGTGCTTAAAGTCTAATGGATAGGTACTCCAGTTTTCCTTTTTTAATAAAATTAAGCATATTTTATTAATACCGTCCTTTGAAATTCTCGACTTTATTGCAACAGGTACTGCCTGTCGAGATCCTTCATCATCCAGATGACATGGGATTGCTGTACCACCTACACATGAAAAAGTGGTTTTGGACAGTATACTGCTACCAGATGAGAAATCCTCCAAACTGAATCGTCAATTTGCAGAGACCTTTGATGAAGTCGAAGTGGGTGGGTTTGTGTGTCATGTGAAGTGCCTGATTCACCATCTTTAGACGTTGGAGCAGGTATATATAATTTTACACTTGACTCTTGGTTTACTTATGAAATAAGAATTCCGTGACACTTGTGTTTGCATTAGCTTCATGAAATCTCTTTGGTGGCATACACATGCATACATGAGACATGATATGCACACACGAACACAAAGCCATAATACTGGCCTGACCAGACCTTAACTGCCATGACGTAAGCAATAATAGATCAGAATTTTCACTTCGAATATCATGGCTTTGTGTTCCATTTTTTTTTTTTACTATGAAAATACTCTGAATATTATTTGTTAATGTTCTACAAATTGATTGATCCACTGATAATTCATGTGTGTACATCTGTGGTTCATGAGGAATTGTTTCGTATTATTTGCCTTGATCATGTTGCCCTTGACTATTTGCCTATGTATTCGTTACAACACCAAACAAGCATAAAAAATTGTCCTTTGTTGGGCATATGGAAGGTCATAACAACAAACAAGCGACAACACGAAACAATTCCATTGACAACAAATACATGGGAAAATAGGTCAACATGATCAAATACATGTATAACTTGTTATACGTGTATTTGATCATGTTGACATATTTGCCCATGTATTTGTTGTATATGGAATTGTTTCGATGTTGTCGCTTGTTTGGTGTTGTGACCTTTCATATGCCTATTTCTACTTCCTAAACCTGAACTTTGTTGTAACCTTCCATGTAGTCGATCAAAAGTCGGTGGATACCATGAAAGTAGCAATATATTTGTCAACTATAGTCTACGACTCATCGACGAGTCGACTGACTGGACGTCTGTCGACTCGATTACTACCATAATAATGATGATTCCCTTAAACTTGCACATGTATATGCCTATTTTCCCATGTATCTTTGTCACCATTACTGACCTCTATGATGCAGCGCCTATTTGCCTAGCTACATGCCATGCATGTATTTGTTACACTTAAACTGTGCACATGATTCATGCATGCGTACATGAACATTTAGCATCTAGCTTATGCTTATCAATGCATGCTTTGAAACATATAAATTTTATACATTCAATATCAGCATATGCTCATCATTGCTTTAATTTACAGCAACGTGGACTACACGACATGATCAGCATGCTCAATCTTCCCAGTCCGATCCTGCAATTTTGTCACATATGTTTTTTTCTTTGATTAAATTTTCTACTTTTAATAACCAGCTCAGTTTTATCAGACTTTGTAATTAGATGAAACATCTGTGACAGTTTCCATTTAATAATTATACGACAGTCTATAAACTGTGTTATGAAAATTCTTGTTATGCTTTGTGTATAATTTGTGCTATATATGCTTTGTATAAATTGTGATATGGTCTGCGTTATGGAAAATATGTGTTGTAGTTTCTATTTATATATATATATAATGTGTGTATATATATACATATACATGTATATATAATAAGATACAGTTTAAGACCATGTCTGCCTAGCATAATAGATACGGTCTAAAACCGTTTCTAAAATATATTAAAGCAGCGTCCATCATAAATTAGCTACGGTTTATATTTGTATATAGCTGCCCTTTAGATAAGGCAATGGGCCGTTTCTTTTTTAGCTTTTGATACAGCTATGTGGGCATGTCAAATTTTAAATTGGACACGGCCTATAGCCGTATCTAATAATTAGGCACGCCCTTTTTTGATACAGCTTACAGGCGTGTTGAATCGTTGTAGATACGGTCATTAGCACAACCTAATTAGCATATATGGTGTAGTGTGGATCGGATTCGGGATTTGGAAAGAAAATTGGGTGAGTGGATTTAAGTTATATCATTTTTAATAGTGGTGTATTATTGTTTTCCATTCCCCATTAATATGTAATGTAAATATGTTAGAATGATTAAAGTGATGAAATGCTAATATGAAATTTTGAAATATTAATTTGTTAAAATATTAATATGTTGGAAAATTCATATGTTTAAACGTTTAATATGCTGAAATGTTCATATGTTTAAATGTAAACTTGTTAAAATATGTGTAGCGATTACTGTTGTATACGTACATGTTCCAATTACATGATTAACTTGTGGCATATTATGTACTTGAATTATTAATGGTAGAATTGAGAAAATTACATATCAATTTGTTAGATTTGAATGGTTACATTATTAAATGATTTACATGTTAGAATATAATTAATTAAATATTAGAAAGAACATGCGACATAAAATGGGTTTAATATGATGACATATAAAATATAGATTATAGTAAAAATTTGGAAGAATGGACATGCCTAATTATATAGAAAATTTACAGTAAATAGAAAATTATAACTACACTTAGACACAAGGTTAATTTCAACTTATGGTAGAAGTCTGTCCGGAACCTCCCGGCATATCCAGTATCTACAAGTGGTAAATCTAATGTGAAGGGTCTAAGTGCATAAATAAAACTTGTAACGGTGCTAAGACACGAGGTTAAGTCAACTTATGGAAGAAGTCTGCCCGGAACCGCCCGGCAAATCCAGCATCCACTAGTGGTGGGCTTAATATAAGAGGTCTAGTACATAAGCATATATATAAATACATGTATATAAAAGGATAGAGATAAATGGCACTAATTGTGATTAATGGAAGTTGCAACAGTAAAAGAAGTGAATGAACGGGGAATGATAATAACCTATTACAATTAATTGCATTAATGAGAATATTATATAATAGGTAGACTTGTCCTAGGGATAAGTTGAGATTATAACTTAGGTTATAATAATCTAGTAAGAAAACGAGATAACTTGTGTAATGAGATGTGGTACTTAATTGTAAATTAAGTAATCAGTAAATGGAGGAAACCTGAAACCAGTTGTTTGTAATAAGTAGAGAAGAAGGGGAAAATTTATGAAACATAAGAAGTTGTACATAATTATAAATTAAGTAATCTGAAAACTTGGAAATCTAAAATCTGCTGATAAGAATAACACGTTAAGGTTTGTCCTAGGGACAAAAGGAAATTATAAAATAGGTTATATTAAATGGAAAGGAGACTTATTAGTGAACCTTAGTTAAGAGAACTAAGTTAATAAGTAAACAACGATAAGTTGTAGTGACAGCGTAAGATGGAATTATGATTAAATAGGAAAGAGTGAGGCAAACTTATGAAATGAAATAAGTTATATTTAATCACAAATAATGACCGACATGTTAAACAGAAAACATGTGAATTGAGATATACTTAATTACATATAAAGTAAAACATGTTATTATAACTACGAATTTAAAAAAGAACATAAAAGGATTGTGTATTACAGACCTTGGATCACAATCTAGAAAATAACATGTTGTGGGCTTATTACCAGGCCTAAATGGGTTAAGTTATATGACTGAAATTAATAAGAAAGTGGAGCTTGGTAACTTGAACAACAAGTCAATGTGAATGGGAATAACCAAGTTAAATGGAAACCTGATGAGGTAAAGCAAGCGCATAAAAGAATGTTTAGACATAGGGTCTAATAACATATTAAAATGAGGCGCTTGGACCAGTCCGCACGTTTGAGGATGAATAATCCAATGGGGTAGATTATCGTGGTGTCATGAGGCACGAGGGGAGCGCACGTTCATCTGATTATTCAGTCGGCTCCGAAGGACTAGAAGGGGAAGCATGCGGCTTATGAAGACGTGGAAGGTTCCCCTGGTATTCCTCTGTGGTGATGAAGTGTTTGGGTTGTGCTGACAGAGATTGGGTGTGCGTGTAACTACCTGGTAAGTAGCCTTGACCGCAAAAGTAGCTTTGCAGTCAGAAAGCTCTGACGAGGTGACACTAGGGTGATTCGGTGATCGCCTCAATAGGGAAGTAGGGATCACGACCAAAAAGGATGGTAGATCGTCGAGTACCCGTCATCGGTAGCCAATGGGATGCGAAAAGACTAGTGCTAAACCCAAGACGCCATCCGCCTTTCATTATCGAGGCACGGTGGTTGAGGGGAGACGCTATCTGGATGATTAGATTGTTTGTTAAGTACAAGTCGCTCAGCTCTTGTAGTCTTTACTAGCTGAGTGAGAGGCCAAGGTGGGGCCATAGCCACCATGAAAAACAAACCCGAAGGATGTCTGTATTTTGAGGCTCTTAAAGGCAGGCCTGTATAGATATGGAAAAGCTCCCGACCTAGTTTCGTTTTTCTTGTATAGTCCTGCCATGGAACTGGTGCACATTAGAGCTTATGTGCGGCTAAGGCATCGAATATGATTGACGATACATACATAGGAAAGTCAAGATACATGCATGTTTGCTCTGGTGATGTATCGTAGACTTGAGGGCATTACTCTGTGATGGAATCTGATTCGATCGAAGGTGGAAGTCTGTACGCTTACGTAGCATAGCAATGACAGATATATGCGGAACATAACATTGTTATATAGAGATCCGTACGTCACTCCGGCGTAAGATGAGGGACTGCGTACATTTCTGTGGCATTACGGTGGAGACCGTGCAAGTGGGGTACCATGGGGTGTACCTCAATATTGGGGGGAAGCTACATATATACTGTGTTAGGTTAATCCACCGGGAAGTAGATGGGTACAGCGTGTGTGGAAGCTTTGAGTGCTGTTAACCTAAGTAACCTAATAAATAAGAAAATGTGATTGAACGGTACATCCAAAATGTATAATTTAAATTCAGTCACCAGAACAAGTGTTCTGACCCCTTCCTCATCACATACTCGCAGGTTAGACTTATGGAAGAGATATGATAGCTTTGGATATTGGTTAGGCCGTATTATAATTTGGGTAAGACTATATTTTGATTACATTATATTTTATCCATTTCGGTGTGAGATATTTTGCATGCTCTAGTACATATTATATCTCTGTCTTTTCTACAAGGCAATAGAGCAACCAACACGAGTTACGATGGATTAGAATTTTAAAAAAATTTGGTCTGTCGGAATTCGAGTTACACTCGTCCTTAACCTGCCATGCATCCAACTATATCTTCCTGCGGTCATCAACCTCAAAAAGCCGAAACAAGTTTTCTGCCTCTTTTAGCCAATTCCGTGCTTCCACAAAGTTCTCAGTTCCCCAGAATGGCTTTCCTTCCATAATATAGAAGTCCCTGCATTTCTTAGAGATATTATCTTCTCGTGGAGGAGGAGGAATAACGACTGCAAGTGGGGGAGGGGCGTCTGCTTGGCCTCCGACAAGCATCGTAGCCTCAAGATACCTACAGAACCAAGCCGGTATCTGAATGCCCTCGAGAAGATTCAGTTCCCCAGACATGCTGAAAAGAAAAGAAAAAAGGATTCAAACAGAGAATCGAAAGATATTTGATATGGCTTTAGGGAATATGTTTTTCAAAAATAAATATTTCTTCGAAAATACTTTCTTTTTTGAATCATTTTGAAAACAATTTTCAAAACCTTTTATCCGATCTTGTAACCTTCAGCTCTGATACCAAATGTGACACCCCATGTCCGTTAGTGTCATTCTTTATCAGAGTGCATTAAGTTCCCTTATAGGTTAATAAAAATAGAATATCACAAGACAGGTATAAAATAGCAGTGGAAATTTAAAAATTCATTATTTAGCAGAAAAACATCATAATCTCAAAACCAGTTACAACATCAGGTGAAAATACTAAAACCAAATACATGAAACCAAAACATCTTTCTTACACTAAAAGCCATCAGAGTACAAGAATGTAAAATCATAATCCCCAATAATATCCATAATAAAGTAGACAAGTAGTCAAAGCGATACATCAAAGCAGATCCAGATCCAAGCGGAAACAGAAGAGAGAGTCCTAATCAAGCCTGAGCGTTCCCACCCTAAGAACCTAGGGAGGACGGAAGAGCGAGAAAAGGAAACAAAACGGGTTAGACATAAAGTCTGGCAAGTCTAGTGACTTTTAGCATATAAAGAAGTAAAAGCATCATGACAGGTATATAAACTGGATGAGGGATAACGGTATCATATAACAGTTATAAATAGACTGAATAGGATAATCAGAATAAACGGGGTGGATTATGCTTATCAAATATTTTTCTCTGCACCAATAATAGTATAGCAGATATGTAAGGATTAGGTATCCCCTAATTACTTGACAGAAACATAATGGTACCCTCAAAAATATAATGGTAGGATTAGGTGTACTCTAGTAACATGTTTTACCCAAACAGCAATAACAGGCACCTCAACAGAAATAACGATTGATACCCCCAAACAGAAATAATAGGTACCTCAATAGAAACAGACAAGACTAGATGTACCCTTATTAATACCCCAAGCGATCGGCTCCCTAACTTGTAAATGCCCTGTGTCGGCCCCACAGTAGGGTGTATTACTTGCTAAAGTGGCAACCTACAGAAGGACACAAACATATTTACTGGTGCTACAACGACTTAGTTTCCCCCTATAGACCGGACTCATGCACGTACATGACTCCGTTGGAACGCGCCCGTATACAACCCTTTTCAGATGGAGCTCTTATAATCAGTTCAGTATGCGTGCCCTGATCCCTACCTAGTGCGAGGTCCCCGTTTTAATACCAGAATAGGTTACTGACTGATATTGGTCCCATACAACAGATGATATAAGTCAAACCCCTAAATTTGTGTCCACCAATTAACTAGGATTTTTAACAGGTTAAGCCTACAGATAAACAGGTTCGCCTAACCCCCATTGATTAATAGGTTAAGTTTCACATATTAACAGGTTTATTTAACCTCAATAGATTAAACAGGTTTACTTAACTCCAATAGATTAAATAGGTTTACATAACCTCAACAGATTAAATAGATTTATATAACCCTAACATATTAAACAGGTTTACATAACCCTAACAGATTAAACGGGTTTCCCGGGTTACTTACAGTTTCAGTAACATGTTCCGCTTAATCTTGAATTAAGCCTACAGATTTATATACCCTCGAATTCCAGTCATAGTTCACAGTATAACATATACCCCCAAATTTTATTCATATTTCAAAGTATAGGTTATGCCCCCAAATTATCATTCCCAACCAATCCAAATTTATCCCAATTTCATTTGTATGCATATTTCAGCGATATTGGCCTAGGCTCGAAGGTAGCCTAGGCTATAAAAATAAAAAGGGAATGAGGGAGAGAGAAGAACAGAAATAGGCATATAATAAAAGAAATAGGCATATGATAAAAGAAATAGGCATATAAGAACTAAACAGCAGAACAAGTGTACGCAAGAATACATTTAATACTAGCAGAATTGTTTAGATATGAATCAGTTTCTTTAACAGGCATAGGTTCAGATCCAGGTTTATAAACATGTCAGGGTTACTAATAAATTTTTATATATAGAAGTAATATGAACTCATAGAGATTGGATCGATGTACAATAAATGTTTCTGATGTATGTATAGGCTGATGTTTGAAGAAGATAGGCTGATTCAATCCAAGCTGGGGCAGCACCTCATTATCTCCATTGTTTTAGGTGTAGAAAAACAATAAAAATGTTGTCATATATATAGCCTATCCTCAATGAACCCAGTCACAATTGCGTCCAGAAACATTCAGAAAAACTTGGCCAGATTGCGGTTGGGTCGACTCACCCTGACCTGGGTCGACCGACCTGACCTTGGCTCGACCCATGGGTCGACCCAGATCAAGCGTGGGTTAGACCCCAATGGGTTTGGTTCCCGCCTACTCTTGCCTCTTTTTCCCACTTCGTATTTTTGAATTATTTTAAAAAATATGGTTTTTTCTTCTCATATATTCTTCTTATACGTATACAAACTTCTAACCTTTATATCTTTCTCATATGATGTCCGCTTTACGCAAACTCAGAGTCTATCTTAACCATAATTCCGAGTCGAACGCAATGGTACAGTCCATTTTAATTAATTCCCAATATTTAATTAAGTATTCTTTAATATATTGTTAATAATGTCTTTTAAAATTATGGGGTGTTACATCAATGGTTGCAACATTCAAGAAACGTTACAAATAGTGAAAAGACACTTCCTTTGAAAATTGAATTTCTGACAGTTGTATGTCAACATATCCATATACGTATGTTTTCAAGTGTTTAAACATATATATTAATTTGGAAATTCTTTAATCAAAACTTAGTAATATAAATGAATATTTTAAAGTGTAAAATCATATGAAAACATAATAATATATTATATAAACATATTTATAAAGTCATTAGATTTAGAACTATAAAACTATGTAACTATATAACTATATATAAACTTATATATACAAAAACTTTATAAACTTTTATGTTTGAAATCATAAGCAAGATATTTTTGAAATCTCTTAGGAAAATAATTTGAAATTAGGATTTGAATTTTGAAACCAGAATTTGTAATTTGAAAATCAGAATTTGAACTTGGAGTTCTTTTCAGAGTCTTACATATAAATTAGACTCTATTACTATATTTTTCTCGAACTCTTGAAATTTTGATATCTTGATAACTTGATAACTCATGAGTCTTGAATGTTTCCTGAATCCTGAATCTCTTTGAATTCTAAAACTGTACAGTCTTCAGTATTTAAGTCCTGTATTCAAACCCTGCAAATATATGTGTGTATATATTCTAGATAGAAATGTTAGTATATATTTTATAATCAATTGAAATAAGGTTGTTGTTATCAAAACTCCATTCTCCAACATATTACTTGTAGTCCGTTCTCTCAAGACATCAGAAATTCTCAAAACCCATTGGACTTCAAGCCGCTAGTGTTAGAAGCTTTCGATGGTAGGAAGGATCCTATGGTTCATCTTATGTTGTACGTGCGCCATATGGAAGTGATTTCAGCTTCATATAGTATTATGGCAAAGTGCTTCCCCCTTTATCTTACAGACATTTCTACTTTGTGGTCCAGATAGTTGGAACCTGAATCTATTAACAATTGGAACGTCTTAGTTGGAAAGTTTATCGAGCAATTTAGAGTTCATATCGCCTAGCCTAAGAATGACGTCATGACTCTGACAATAGTTAAGTAGACTCTACATAAGTTTCTTGAAAGATTTAACGTGACGATGGCCTCTATCGACAGGTCGAATTTGTCCATAGTTCTAATGGTCGCCGTCTCTGGCATCCTTGATAAAGCGGACTTCAAAATATCATTGCGGCGGGACCTACCAAGGGATCTTGTCGAATTTTACTTCGAAGGAAAAAGATTTCCAAGGGAGGAGGACTCCGGTGATGAAAAACCTGTGCATCAAGTCAACTCTGCAATAGGAGGATGACCGTCTACACTCGAAAAAGGAAAGGGTAAACCTTGGGATGATCGGAACACACAACCTCTCTTTGAGCCAAAGTTACCGATACAAAAAACACTCACTCATGGCTTGTAAATGATTTGCCTCTCAACCGCGACTATGCATCTTTCCAAAAGCCTCCCAAGCGGGACCCGAATCTGAGACAAGCGAGCTCTGATAAGTGTTGTCTATTTCATAAACTACTCATTCATGAAACTAACCATTGTAGGCAGTTCCATGTCCTGATCGAGGCACGAGTCAAGCATGGAGAGCTACCACAGTATGTCAGGAATCCACCAACAGCACCACGTACTCAGCCTCATACTATATTTCAGGATAAAGGTAGGTTAAAGCGCGACCACCGTGGTATCATAAGCAACTGATCTGTCCCTATGGATCTTTTTGACTTTCGGACTTTGGTCCATTACTAATGTTTGTTCTTGTTGTTGGCGACTTCTCCCCTTTGTTGTTTTCCCCATTGGTAATCAAAGTGGCTACGTCAACATACACATGCATGGAACCGACCTACGGTCTCCAGTCATGTTCTAAGTTGGACTATTGACCGTTTTACCTCTGTGGTATTGATAAAAGACTACTTTTGGACTCCGGTCCTCACTTGGTCCGCCAAGTTTAAAATTGGGGCTCCAGCTCCATAATTGATCAATTAAGTATAAAATTCGGGCTCTGGCTCCACACTCGGTCCTCCAAGTATAAAAATAGGGCTCCAGCTCCACACTTGGTCCGCCAAGTATAAAATTAGGGTTCTTTCTCCACACTTGATCAATCAAGTATAAAATTTGGGCTCCGGCTCCACACTTGATCCGCCAAGTATAAAATTAGGGCTACAACTTCACACTTGATCTGCCAAGTATAAAATTAGGGCTCCGACTCCAAACTTGATTAGTCATGTATAAAATTCGGGTTTTGACTACATACTTAGTCCTCCTAATATAAAATCCGGACTCTAGTCCCTCGTTTGGTCAGCCAATCATAAATTTCGAACTTCGGTTCATAACTTTGGACTCCAGTCCATGACTTTCAAAAACTTGGTCTACCCGATGTTAAGATGCTCCAAATGTGTTCACCAAGCATAAGAACTTCACGACTTGGTCCGCCAAGTATGGAAGTTGTAACAACCCGCAAATTCTGAACCAATTTAAAATTTTTATTTTAGAAAAATTTAATGAATTTTGGGAATATAAAGTGATTTATTTTAAATAATAATGGCTAGAATTTATTTTAATCGAAGTTAGAATGAATAAATTTAATTTAAATATAAAAGGGAATTAGAAACAACGCAGTAGTTTGGAAAGTCAAACTTGAACTTTGACTGACCGTACAGGATGCAAAATTTAACGGATTTTAGTGAGACCAAAAATATTAGAATCTATTTAAAAATATCTTTCTAACGAACCTGGAAAATTGAAATTTCATAGCGAAAATCAAAAGTTATGGCCAATTCAATTTTTAGAAAGGTCGTTGTAGAATTTATATATATATATATATATATATATAATATATGCCCCGAAAGGCTACTTTTCACATATGAAGGAATTTCGACTCGAAACCACTTCCATTGAGCCTGGAATGATGTTTCTGCATTTAAAAACAGTAAACACTTATATATTTTGAGTTTTGGGAATTATTTGTTTAAAAATGTATTTTTAATATTAAATATATTGGCCTTAAAAATAGTCATTTTTCAAACGACCTCCGTTTTCGACGAAACCACTTTTGTTGGAACTGGAATGTCAAATTATTGCTAGGTTTCAATTTTCAGAATTTTTCGAATTAATATGTGAGCGTGGCGAAAGAAAATGTGTTTTGACTATTTTATTTAAATTTAAATGCCTTAAAAATAGCCATTTTTCAAATAGTCTCAGAATTCAACGAAAATAATTTTGTTGGATTCGTATCGTCATAAGAAAGCTAAAAATATTTTTTTTTAGAATTTTCTGAGGTCATATGTGGCCCTGGCATATTTTAATGTACGGTCAATATTTAATTAATTAATTTTTAATGCAATTTTAAATAAAAATCGTACAGATTTCGGAATTGGGCCACGTGACCTATCCTATTGCGTTAAGAAGGTGTCAAAACCTTAAGAACGACACTAAGTAGGCCCAAATCAGAGAAAGTCCGAAAATCCACCTTTTAAGCACGATTTTCGAGATTTAATATTAAAATATTATTAAAATAATTAGGCCGAAGACATGGCAGCCGTCACCTAAACCGAAGGCCAGAATTGTCCGATTTTCAAACCTTAATAACTTTTGACCCGCTCAACGAAAATCAACAAACTATATACCGAATCGAAGAGAATTTCAAGACCTTTCAATCCATACTGTTAAGACGAGTTTTGATTCACGGATTTCGCGAATTTTAAGCCTGAAGTGGCTGCGGTTTTTGGTGTATGGCGGGTCCTAGGGGGTGCGAGTTGACCATGGCTCGGGGGGGTGGTCGGCGCTGCGAAGGGCAACGGCGTGGTGGTCTCTGATCGGAGGTGGTTGGCTCGTGTGGTGGTGCGGCGTGGTGAGGAGCGGGCGACGATGGGTTCGGCCAAACGATGTAGAAGAAGAAGGTATAAAATATTTTATTAATTTTATTAATTTAATATTTAATTCTTACAATATTTAAAAATCCATATCTTGTTCATACGAGGTCCGTTTTGCGAACCGTTTGTTGCGTTGGACTCGTCTTTCCGAGATCTACGCAATGGCACCAACCACAGCTGAAACAGAGCACTTTGAATTTTCAGCCAAAGCAATGTGAGAATCTTTGATTTTTACAATCAAATTAATTTAATTAATTATTTTATTCTGTTAAATAATTATCTGTATGTTATTTAATCAGATCTGCGTTGTGATGTATTGTGCTAGTTGTTCTGATGGATTATATTTAACTGTATTGCGTTGTATTGTATAGATCTGTGTTTATAAATTTAGATCTGTATAAATTTGTAAATAGTAAAATAAAAATTGGTTAACATATTTATATTTACCTTTTATGGTTAAATAAAAGGACATATTTAGTAAACACATATTTATTCACATTTTGTTTGTAAATTAAAAAGCACATCTTGAATTCATTTTTTTATTTACATTTTATGTGTAAATAAAAAGGCATGATTGATAAACACATTTTTGTTTACATTTTATTTGTAAATAAAAACCATATTTGAATAACATACTTTTATTTACATTTTATGTGTAAATAAAAAGACATATTTGAGAAACCTATTTTATTTACATTTCTGTATGTAAATAAGATTTCATATTTAAGAATTATATTTTTATTAACATTTCATATGTTAATAAAAACCCATTTTAAAGAATTACATCTTGTTTACGGTTTATATGTAAATAAAAGGGTACATGTTTATAAACTACATTTTTGTTTACATTTTATATGTAAATAAAAATCCATTTTTAGAAATTATATTTTTATTTGCAGTTTATATGTTAATGAAAATCCATGGTTAAAAATAGAATGGCACACAAATATTAACATAGAAATGAATCATCCTTTTTATTTTGTGTTCTTAACACAATATACACATATAAAAATGAATCATCCTTTTTATTTGTGTTCTTAACACAAATATGAACATAGAAAAAAAATGAACTATCTTTTTTATTTGTGTTTTCAACACAAAAATACACATAGAAATGAGTCACCCTTTTTATTTGTGTTCTTAACACAAAAACAAACCTGGAAATAAAGTCCATCTTTTTATATACATGCTACAACACAAATATATACTTAGAATCTGTTACAAAAATAAAATTCACTTTTATTTGTCGCTTGAGAACTTAGAATTTGTTGCACAAATAAAATTCACTTTTTTTTGTCATTTGAAACTCAGAATTTATTTGACAAATAAAATTTACTTTTTATTTGTCATTTGAAAATTAGAATTTATTATACAAATAAAATTCACTTTTATTTGACATTAGAATACATAGAAAAATATATACATATATACATGCTTTTATATGTTATTAGAATGTATAGAAAAGTATAAACAAATAAAAGGATTCTTTTATTTGTTATTAGAACACATAGGAAAGTGTAAAACAATAAAATACCATTTTTATGTTATTCTAGAATTAAAATTAAAGTTTGGTCTTTTATTTGCATTCACAAATGTAAACATACATTGAAAATAAAGTTTTGATCTTTTATTTGCATTCACAAATGCAAACACATATTGAAAAATAAAGTTTCGTTCTTTTACTTGCATTCACACATGCAAATATATATATATATATATATATATATATATATATATTGAAAACCAAATTGTTCTTTTGTTTGGAATCACTAATGTAAATATACATGGGGATTAAAGTTTATTCTTTTATTTGCATTCTCTAATGCAAATATACATTAAAAGTATAAATGATTCTTTTATCTGCATTCCCTAATGCAAATATGTATTGAAAATAAAATTTGCTCTTTTTACGATCACAAACCTAAATATACTTTGAAAATCAAGTTTGTTCTTTTATTTGCATTCCACAATGCAATATAACATCTAAGATAAAAGTTACATTTTTATTTGCAAACATAAAATGAAATAAACATCTTTGTCAAACTTGATTTAGTTAAAATGAAACAAACATCTTTGTCAAACTTGATTTAGTTAAAATGAAATGAACATTTTTGTCAAACTTGATTAGTTAAAATAAAATAATTACTTTTCTCAATTTATACTAGTTGAAATAAAATAATCACTTTTATCAATCTATACTAGTGGAAACAAAATATGCACTTTTGTCAAATTGATTAGTTAAAATGAAATAGACACTTTTGTCAACTTATACTAGTTAATAACAAAATATTCACTTTTATCAATTTACATTTGTTGAAAACAATTATTCATATAAGTCAATTTATATTAGTTAAACCAAATAGACATTTTGTCAAAAATATTCATTTGTGTCAAATGGATTAGTTAAAGCAATTTACATATAGATATATATATCTCTTATGTTTGGCAAGATATATACTTTTCAAGATAGGTTAGTTAGATCAAAATATTTATCATTCTTGTCTCATTAGAATTATCAAAACAAAATAACCATCTTGTCTGAGTTTAAACTAGAAAAATTGAAATTGTTAATAGAACGAAGTATTATTCTTATCCATTCATTGCAATAGAGATATTTTCTTGTCATCATTATATATGGTGTATTACACTTCCATTCACAAGTTACCCGACTTGTTTATGTGATTGGGACGATACTTTTCACACATCGCCTAAGTGCACAAATTAGTTTATTATCTGTTTGTTGGTTGAAACCCCACACGGATGTAGGGATGAAAATTAATATACACTAATCCCAATATTTAGTTGTATGTTGATCGTTCGATCGACATGCTGCGATGAGCGTTATTATTTGATTTTAACGCTTACACAGTGGAAAGTACACTTTGGATGCAGATGGATGTTTTGATGATTATACTGTCATTATCATATAGATGACGTGTGTGAAATCCATGTAATCTAAATTATATGGTAAATGTTTGAGTCGCATTTCGATTCAGGTGTTCTTTTAAATAAGAATATTTTTACATTTGAAATTTTATTTTTATATAAGGATATTCTTTCATAGAAGAAAATATATTTTTAATCAACTATATGTTAAAACAAAAAATGTTTGTAAAAGATAAAAATCTGTAATATAAAGAATACTCCCATTTAGAGTCTTTTATATAAAGAATATTTTCAATGATTACTTTAAATTATGTTTTTTTATAATTAAAATTTAGGAAGAAATCTTTAAACTAAGATTATTAGAAGTCGCATTTATAAATAAACTAAGATGTGAAGTGGATTTATCGTGGACGATGTTTTTAAACGACATTTGTCCTTTAATCCAATTTACATTGATATTATTATTGGGAATTTATAAATCTATTTTATAGATTTGAAATAAACGATCTTGTAATAATGACTTTTGATATCAAATCAAAACTGGAGTTTTAGTAAATCTTTTAAGGAAGATTTAAGATTCAGAGTTTATCTTTGATAAAATTAATGAGAATCCTTTTAAGCTAATATCTTATTAAAAGAACATTCTGAGTTGGAATCTGACGAAATGTGTGATTTTCCAATATTTGTTTTTAATCCCAAAATACGCGAGTTATTCAGAAAGACCGGGTTAAACCCATTCTGAATAATCATCACGACGATCAAGAGTCGAAGATGAAGACGGCGATTGAAGACCGAAGGTTTTCACATCGTTGGGATGATGATGACTGGTATCTTGAATTGGAATTGGCCTTCCAAGGCAAGGTATTTAGTAATGATCGTCCAAACGCATTTGGAGATCGACGAACACGTTGTTTCGCTCAGACCCAGAGTGGACTTGTAAATGGATTGTGTGTCTGACATTGTATTCCTTTCTACTGTATTTGTTGAACACTACTGATTATATATTTCTGTTTGGTGATGAAGAATTTATTCTTTACTTATCACCCTTCTCTAAGACGTATGAGCTTAGAGGTTATATATATATATATATATATATATATATATATATATTGGTAGATGATCAATAATATGGTAGGGTCTGACAATGTGACATGCTAAGATGCAAATGATAAAGGCTTTGTTGAAAAGCAGGCCTTGTGGTTGATGATCAAAGCATAGCCTATTTAGGCATAGCTTTGTGTATAGCATGACTTCGCGAGCCTCACACCCCGGTATGAGTCAAAAACGGGATATGGACCGTAGGGAGTGCATACGTTTCTTTCTAGTTAGAAGTGGTGTTTGGGTTTTAACACGGCACGGCATTTTACTATGTGGATTATGGATTGAGGTACCTCGTTTTTTTATAGGCCGGAAGTGGTCATATTATAGGTCCAAAGGGGCCGGGAGACGTATGTTCAGGAATTGCCAATCCACTACCGTTAGGTGGGGACCGGCCCTACCGTTCCAAGGGTTGCTCATAGGTGTGATCCTGAGGCATTTGCTAGAGTGTATCGAATCGAAAGAGGAGGATCCCTAGCCTCGTTTTCATGACAGAGAACCAATTTCCAATACGACATTACGATTTTGATTGTAAACTTATATATGGCGACATAGTATATGGTACCTATGCCGTCTAAGATTAATACATTTGTGTTGAAATGTTTTAAATATATATATACACACTAATAATAATATCGTTTCTACGTATCAAGCATCTTTTGACCATTATAAGGTAAAACCCTATCCTCCGGTGTGCGTTGCATTGTGTGATGGGACCTGGGTCTTATAATGGTTTCATTTTTCTAAAAAGCATTGCGTTATTTGATGATTTACTTTATTTATGCACTGGCAATCCAATGGTGTAAACCCGTTCTGCATTAGTGGCGTGGCCCTGAGATTAGCCTACTTATTAGATAGGTTAAGGTAAGAATTCTCACACCAGTCCCACGACTGACCTGTAGTTTATTTCACTTTGCAAACTCGGGTGCCCTCTTTCCACACGGGCAGTCGAGTGGCTTTTTGCAGATATAGTTAAGCAGGATCCTGGATTGAAGTCTGAAGCTGGGTCCAGAATATTGATGGCCTTCCGCTGAGATTGGTTCCACTGCAATATATTTAATTTAATGTAAATGTATCTTCCGCTGTATTATTTATTGATGTACTTTGATATATTCTGTACTCTGATGTAACATTTATTATTGATGTTATAAAAGTCTGTATTGTTGTCCTGATGTGTTGTATGCCCAAAGTTAACGTACGCGGATTTTGAACGGTCTTGATCGATCTTGCGATCGATTGAGGTCGGGCGATAATCCGGGTCGTTACATAATTTCCTTACCTTCACCCCCTCGTCACGGGAATCTGAACAACCTTATCCGTCAAGTACATAATATCACATAACTTGGTGTGCCAAGTAAGAAATCATTTTTTATAGGTACATACTCACTCTAGCAAGACTCGACAAGCCCATGGCTTTAGTTTTTCTGGATCCCATGCATCCTGTACTCAACAATCTGTCAAAATACGATCTCCGTGATTGTCAAATTTCTATTCTATGATCTCAATGGTCGTTGGTTTTCTATTCCACTGCAACCTCAACGATCGTCGGGTTTCTATTCTATGGCGATCTTAGCGATCATCAGACTTCTCTCAAATCTCAGTTTACAAATTTGCAGATTTCCGGACTAGTCGCAAAATAGATATTCCTTTAATCAAGAAAGACATGTGTAACATCCTGCATTTTACGATATTTTTAGTATCAGAGGATTGTAAAATATTTTTATTTTATTACCTGAGGGTTATATCATTCTCATATTTTAATATGTTGTTTATGGGGATGTGAGACATGTCCATAATTTTTAGCAATTTTGTTTGTGACTATTTTTCCCCTATCAGTCTTGTACAGGGGATAACTCTTGACTTAGGTCAAATCAGGTGTTGAGACCTGTGTCATTAGAAAGGAAATAATTATTCCCTCTCCGTAGAGTGGTCATTTAAGGGTTTTTAGTTGGTTGTTCAGATTTTATAAGCCATAATAGGCTGATTTAGGGAGGCCCGTTAGTGGACTGGTGGGATCTATAAATATGTGGTAGGAGGCATGGAGAATAGTTTACTTTCTCCATTCTCTCAATTGGAGGAGCTTGTGATCCTCCATTTCTCCTTTCTCCTACACCTTTCCACCATTAAAATTCGAGATCTACATTAGAGAATCGAAGATTTACATCGTTGGAAGCTAGATCTACATCATTCCAAGGGAGAAATCATCGAATTGAAGAGTTGGATCAAATTCTTTGTTGTCCAGAATCATATTTCAATCATTTTGGGTTGTTTTGGAGAATTGGTGAGTGATATGCATCTCTCACTGATTCAATCAAATATATGAGTGTTTGATCTTGTTTTTCATAAAATTTGAGTTGTTTCTCCTAGATCTACATTGTTGTAAGTCTATTTTCATAAGAACCGCCATAGGATCTAATTTAGCAACTTGTAATCGATAATTTCCATATGTTTTCATATACTTACGCAAGTTAGATCCATAATTTAGTTCAGTTGATCATTTATCATGATTTTGGTAAAATTCACATGGTTATGGTTGAGAAATTCGTTGTTTTGATGTTTGCTAATGATTTCTTTTGATGTGTTAGTTAGATCTAATGTTTTGCATGATTTTTTAAATTGAAATGGAGTTCAATTGGGCGGAAAAGTTGATGGGTCGGCCTGAAGCTGCTACAGTGTCTTTGGGTCGGCCAGAATGCTGCTACAGTGTCTATGGGTCGGCCTGAAGCTGCTATAGCACTTATGGGTTAGCCATAAAGTTGCTACAGTGTCTATGAGTCAGCCTGAAGCTACTACAGTGTTTATGGGTCAGCTAGAAAGCTGCTATGGTGTCTATCGGTCAGCCAGAAAGCTATTGTAGTGTTTATGGGTCAGCCTGAAGCTGCTATAGTGTCTATGGGTCGGCTAGAAAGCCAAAGCCACTACAATGTCTATGAGTCGGCCAGAAAGCCGCTACAGTGTCTAAGGGTCGGCCGGAAGCCGCTATAGTGTCTATGGGTCGGCCAGAAACTGCTACAATGTCTACGGGTCGGCCAGAAAGCTGCTATAGTGTCTATGGGTTAGCCAGAAATCTGCTACAAGATTGACCGACCTGAAATTTGCTAAAGTGATTCGCTATAGTGATTTGCTATAGTGAAATTTGCTACAGTATTGTGTTCATTGACTATTGTAATGAAACAAATGTGATGATGGCTCAAAGGTGTTCTGAGTTTGTTGATAATGGTTGGAAAATGAGATACCGAAGGCCGAGGAACTATCATTGTTGTCGGTTCTAGCGGACTCAAAACAAGGGTATAATAGGGATACCTAAAAGACCGGTTGTATGGTCGAATACCCTGGGCAGCTTGAACGGGCCTACATATGTCAAGTTGTATGACGTATGGGGTTTTAGCTAGAACGGGGTTTACCATTGGCCCTTGACATTTGTGGCGTGTCATTGCCAGTCATACGACTAACGATGGTTTCGAAGTAGGATTGACGGTGATCGATAGAGTCAGTCATGGATGATGGATGTTTTGTTTGTACTATCTCACGTAGATTGTTTGATGTCGAAGGAGATATTTCTTGGGTGCTTGTCTGATATTGGTTCAGGCCTCTGGGCTTGTGTTTGATGGACATTGAGCTCGATTAGGATGTTTTACGTGAGATATATAATTGGTTGCCATGATTGTTATTGTCTAGTTAATTTTGATTGCTATGAATGAATGCTTGTTCTGGTTTCCATAGATGTATGGCTGGAATGCTTGATGGAAAGGCAACTGTCTGATGCATCGTTAGACCGAGTTTAGAATCAATTTGGTCGAGGGTGCTAGACCAATCGTTATGCCTCTTAGGAAGATGGCGACTAAGGAACGACGAGATTTAGAAGTGCAGGTTCGTGAACTTTTGGGAAAAGGATTCATTCGGAGAAGTGTTTCCAAATGTGATGCACCAGTAGTTTTTGCAACCAAGGCTGATGGCTCGTTGAGATTGTGTGTGGACTATCGTGAGCTGAACAAGGTGACCAAGTAGAACAAGTATCCGTTGCCGAGGATTGATGACTTGTTTGATTAGCTTCAAGAAGCCAAAGTGTTTTCTCAGATGGATTTGGCAATGGCATTTCACCAATTGAGAGTGGCAAAGGATAGTTTACCAAAGACTGCTTTTAGGACACCATCTGATTTCTTCGAATGGTTGGTGATGCCATTCGGGTTGACTAACACGATAACATATTTTGTGCATCTTATGAATAGAGTTTTCAGAGATCATTTAAACAAGTTCGTGCTTGTGTTCGTTGATGATATTTTGGTTTACTCTCGGAATGAGGAAGAGCATAAGACGCACTAAAGATTTGTTTTGGAAATTTTGTGAAAACATCAGCTGAGAGCTAAGTTTTCGAAGTGTCACTTCTGGAAGAGGGAAATGAGGTTCATAGGCCATGTTGTTTCTGGTAATGGGATAGCGGTTGACCCCGCTAAAGTGGCAGCAATCCAGGACTGGGATAGACCTAAGAATGCAACAAATGTGAAAAGTTTCTTTGGGTTGGCTGGTTATTACCAACGGTTTTTCAAGGATTTCTCCAAGGTAGCTGCACTGTTGACAGGATTGACAAAGAAGAACCAAGTTTTCACATGGGATGCAAAGTGTGAGCAAGTGTTTGGATTCCTGAAGGAGAAACTGACTAGTGCTCATGTATTGACTATTCCAAGTGGGAATGAAGAGATGGTGGTATACACGATGCATGTGGCACTGGGCTTGGAGAAGTGCTAATGCAGAAAGACAAGGTTGTGGCCTACGGGAGCCGATTGTTGAAGCCGCATGAGAAAACCTGTCCAACTCATGATTTGGATTTGGCGGCGATTGTGTTTGCTCTGAAGATGTGGAGGAATTACTGTTGGGAGTTCTATTTGAGTTATTCACGGATCACAAGTCGTTGAAGTATTTTTTTTCTCCCAAAAGGATTTGAATCTTCGGCAACAATGATGGTTAGAGTTCCTAGCAGCGTACGATTTTGATATAGCCTATACTCCTAGCAAGGGTAACGCAATTGCAGATACGTTGAGTCGAAGACACACGAGTTTGGAAGCGATGTTTTTGGAATGGAAGAGCCTTGAGTATTTTGGCAACATTCAATTTCAGGCAAAGGTGTAAGTTGGAACCTAAAATGTTGGCAAGCTTATCGATAAGACCTACTCTTATCTAGAGGATTGGCGAAAGCCAAAAGCAGGATGCAAAGATTGTTGAGTTTATCAAGAAATTGAAACCAGAGAATAAAGAGTTCGAAGTCGGTCGAGAAGGTTTGCTTCGAAAGCAAGGGCGGCAAGTCGTTCCTGATATCGACGGAATGGGAGATGAGGTTCTAAGGGAATGTCATCACTCGAAGTTGACGATTCATCACGGTGGTAATAAAATGTATCAGGACGTGAAGCAAGTCTAATACTGCGATTGGATGAAGAGGGATATTGGAAAGTTCATTACCAAATGCATGAATTGTCAGTTAGTGAAAGCAGAACAGAAGAAGCCGAGTGGTTTGCTTCAGCCGTTAGAGGCTCCTACATGGAAATGAGAGCAGATATCGATGGACTACCTAGAACTAGGGCAGGAAACGAAGGAATTTGGGACATCGTGGATCGCTTGACCAAAAGTGCAAGATTCATTCCTGTCAAACTAACTAGGATAGCGTCTAAGTTGGCTGAACTTTATATAAAATGGATAGTTTGATTCATGGTATCTCGAAGAGCATAGTGAGTGATCGAGATCCATTATTCACAAGTGGATTTTGGAAGAGTCTACAAGTAGCTTTAGGAACCGAGTTTTGTTTGAGTACGATTTATATCCCCAGACTGATGGTCAGACCGAGAGAGTCAATCGAGTTTTGGAAGATCTCCTGAGGGTTTGTGTGTTAGACTTAGGAGGATCATGGGAAGACCATCTATATCTAGTTGAGTTTGCTTATAACAACAGCTACCAGTCGAGCATTAGGATGGCACCATACGAGATGTTGTATGGTAGACCGTGTAATTCTCCGGCATGTTGGTTAGAAACTGGAGATAAGTTGATACCTGGGCCTGAGATGATAAGAGAAACATTGGATTGTATCGAGATTATTCAACAATGAATGAAGGCAACCCAAGATCATTAGAAGAGTTATGTCGATAAGCGTCGACAGGATTTGGAATTCGACGTTGGAAATATGGTTTTTGTAAAGATTTCACCGTTCAAGCATGTGGTCTGGTTCAGAAACAAAGGAAAGTTAGCTCCAAGGTTCGTTGGGCTATTTCCGATAGTCGAGCGAATTGGAAAGCTCGCATATAGGTTGGAGTTACCCGAGAAGATGTCAAGTGTGCATAATGTTTTCCACGTGTCGTTTGTACGAAAGTTCGTGCATGATTCGAATGTGGTGGTATCTCCAGAGCAGTACGAAGATCTAAAAGTAGAAACCGTAGTTGCGAGAGCTCGTAAGCCACTTCGTGTTGTGGGGAATGACACGAAACATCTTAGGAGGAAGACAATTAAGCTAGACAAGGTACAATGGAGTGAGGATGGCGACTATTGTATGTGGGAGACGGAAGAAAGCATGAAGGCGACCCATCTGAAACTCTTCGTCGGTACGACCCATTAGTATCGTGTCACCTTATATCATTGTAGCTTGTACTATTGTATTTATGTTAGAATTCTGCGTGCTAGGATAAGGCTATGGATGCATGGCTGCTAGTTTGGGTGATAGAATTGGTTGCTCATGAACGATACGCATGCAGAATTGCTTTGGTTGCTTATTTTTGTGGGATTTCGGGGGCAAAATTCCTTTGGGGGAGGGGAGGGGGAGAATGTAACAGCCCCATTTTACTTATCGGAGGATCGTAAAATATTTTCATTTTATTTCCTGAGAGTTGGATCATTTTCATATTTTAATATGTTGTTTACGGGGATGTGAGACATGTTCATAATTTTCACCAATTTTGTTTTTGACCATTTTGCCCATGTTAGTCTTGTACATGGCATAACTTTTGACTCAGGTCGAATCAAGTGTTGAGACCTATGCCATTGGAAAGGAAATGATGTTTCCCTTTTCGTAGAGTGGTCACATTAAAGATTTGGTTCAGCAGTTTGGGAGGAATCGTTGTTTTAAGGTTTTTCAGGTTTCGTAAGCCATAATGGGCTGATTTGGGGAGGCCCATTAGTAGGATGATAGGAGGCTATAGATAGGGGGTAGGAGGCATGGAGAATAGTTTACTTTTTACATTTTCTCAATTGGAGGAGCTTGTGATCCTCCATTTCTCCTTTATCCTACACCTTTCCACCATTAAAATTCGAGATCTACATTAGAGAATTGAAGATTTACATCGTTGGATGCTAGATCTACATCATTCCAAGGGAGAGATCATCGAATTAAAGAGTTTGGATCAAATTCTTTGCTGTTTGGAATCATATTTCAATCATTTTGGGTTATTTTGGAGAATTGGTGAGTGATATGCATCTCTCACACGGATTCAATCAAATATATGAGTGTTTGATCTTGTTTTTCATAAAATTCGAGTTGTTTCTCCTAGATCTAAATCATGGTAAGTGTATTTTCATAAGAACCACCATATGATCAAATTTAGCAACATAAAATATGTAACTTCCATATACCTTCATATGCTTATGCAAGTTAGATCATAATTTAGTTCAATTGATCATTTATCATGATTTGGTAAATTGTGACGGCAAGGAATTTCGCTCGGTCCGAACCAGTCGCTAAACCGATTCAGGCCGTTCGAAACGCCCTATCGTTTGAGAACAGGACAAAACAGAACGCATACAGAAGAACATTTCATTGTATATTACAACAATGCATCAGATTACAAGAATATACAGAGTACAAATGAATAAATATTACACAGAAATATCAGAGATTTAAATTACATTTAAATGCATAGCAGCGGAAAATGATACAATACACAACTAGAAGTAGATATACGGATACAAAGCTTTCCGGATATCGTTCCAGCTGTAAACCAGGATCCTGTGAATATAAATCTGCAAAACCAAAACTACTAGCTGCCCGTGTCAAAATATGGGCACCCAGAGTTTAGGTTAAAACAATAAACTCCAGGTCAGTCATGTGACTGGTGTGAGAACTAAAACAGTTAATCTTTATTTTTAAAGCTAGGTAAATCAAGGGACCACGCCGTATAACACGGAACGGGTTTCCTCCCAAGAATACCAGTGCATATAACAAACAGCGCAATGCTAAATAAAGAAAAATGAAGCTGTTATAAGACCCGGGTCCTATCACACAATGCAACGCAAGCCGGGGGATAGGGTTTTCCCTTATAACAGCCAAAGAATGCTTGATACGTTTAAAACAAATCATTTGATACTATAATAAGTGCATAGTGTATAAAACAACTTCGAATCATAAGTATCAATCATAGGCGACATGAGCGTCCCATGCCACTATGTCGCCATATATAGGTTTACAAATAAAACCGCAAAGTCACGTATTTGGAAATTGGATTTCCGTCTATGAACCGAGGCAAAAGATAGTCCTCAACCGATTCGAGACGCTCTAGCCCGCCCCTCAGGATCAGAGCTCGAGTGACCCTTGGATCCTCAGGGCCAGTCCACCGATGTGGATTAAACTTAAACCCTGAACATGCGTTTCCCCGCCCTATGGGGCGTAAACGAGCCAACTAAATGACTCCATCGGTTCGAGAACGACCGATCAATCCGAGGCGCCTCGCAACAGCAACAACCACATAAGTCAAACTCGTCAGGGCGTGTAAAACCACTGACGCCACTTCTAGCTAGAAAGAAACGCATGCCCTCCCTGACGTCCTCTCCCGTTTTTGGTTCATACCGGGTGTGAAACTCGCGAAGCAAACGTTACACAAAGCTACGCCACAAAGGCCGTGCTTTGATCATCACCACAAGACTTTGCTTTTCAACAGAAGCCTCGATCAATTGCCACTTAGGCATGCCACACAGGCAATTCACTCCATGCATTTGATATCCATCAATATATAACCCCTAAGCTCGTACGTCTCAGAGAAGGGCGTTAAGCAAGAGAATAAATTCTCCGCCGCCAAACAGATATATATTTAATAGAGATCAATCACACGGACTAAAATCCAATGTCAGACACACAGTCCATTTACAAGTCCGTTCTGGGTCTGAACGAAACCGGAGGCACCTAGTACCCCGCATATCCATCGATCTCCAAGTACGTCTGGACGATCACCAACTGTTTCCATCTTCTTGGGTGTACAGCCCAATCAAGATCATCAGTAATCACCCAAACGACGTGAAGACCTCCGGTCTTCGACCATCGTCTTCATCTTCGACTTATCGTCGTATCAGTTATTCAGAATGGGTAAACCCGGTCTTTCCGAATAACTCGCGTATATTTAAAATAAGTGTTACACAAACACAACATACGCCTCATTCCAATTCATCAGTCACTAACCGCAAATTAATCAAGAGAATAGTTCCCCAAATATTAACCCCGAAGGCCGAAACCAACATCAGATCAATATCCAGAAAACCATTCTGCTTGGCTAACCGACAGATAGTTTCTAAATTTCACATTCATAGGGAAAGATTCCCATTAATTTTATCAAAGATAAATTCCTTGAATTTATTCTTTAATCTACTTTTGAATATCAATTCAAAACTAGTCGGGATTAACGAACCTTACCGAAGTAATCATTTGTTTTAATTTCCCAATCCCAACCTATTCATCCCATGAAGTAAAACTGGTCATACTTCATATCTAACACCACGGTGTTATCGGTAAATTCAATTACCATTTCACGTTCAAATCTAATTAAAGATTTAACTATCGCCTGGAGCAAAACTGGTGATACTCCATTTTCGATCATTTCAATCTAATTAAAGATTCATTAAAACTCCACTTAGTTTTAATCTTTAACTGGGTTAAAGAATCCGTGTCATTTAAAACACGGTTCACGATAAACCCAAAATCACATTCCATTAATTATCGGGTTAAAGAACGAGTGTTATTTAAAACACTGTTCACGTTAAACCCAAAAATCAATATCGATTCAATTCCAATTAAATATTATTTAATTGGTACTCTTCATTAAATCTAAATAAAAAGATTTAATCTTTTCTCAACTGGGTTCAAGAACAGTGTTAGTGAAGACACCATTCACGACAAACCCAAATCACATTTGATATTCAATACAAGGCTTTGAATAGAAAATATATCGGCTTATATTCAATATCAAATTCTACGATTAACAAATGTCGTATTGGAAATAACGATATAAATACATATCTTTCAAATTCCCATAACAACATCTGTATAATCACGAATTCCACCATCGAAATATTCCGAAGACAATTTCGATTCAAATCCATTCCAATGCAATCATTGGAAATTTTGGTTATTTTTAAAACCCTTTTCAAATCCAATTTATTTATTTAAAAATAAATAGAATTATAATTCTAGTTCAAAACTAGTTCATTTCGATAAAAATCTATTTTTATCTTTTCAAATAGGGAGTTTTTCATCCCAATTCTTTCTAAATCATTTCTTATGATTTTACACAAATTATTACTATTTTTAATAATTTTATCAAGGCCCGTACAGTCGATTT
>JASFAX010004824.1:0-38184 GCA_030737875.1 Allium sativum
ACAATAAGGATAAAAAGGAATTAAAGGAATACACCAATAAAATAAAGCAAGAAAGAAAGTTATCAATGATCATAACATGACAAAGTTAGAACTTACTGCCATGACCAAGGATAATAAGATAAATGGAAGTAAAAATCAAAAGATCGCTTTGAGCCAAGTACAGATCACCTTCCATTGAGAATTGCATCATTGGAGAGATGTTAAGAATTCATCGACGGAAAGGGAGAAGGTGGTGCTTCGACCGAATAGTGAGGTCAAAACGGTGGCTCTTTTCCCATATTCTGTCAAAGCCTCCTTCACTATTTGGATTGATTTCCCGGTTTCATCATTAATGTTTTTTGGGATGGACTTTACAAGATAAATGTTCAAAGTGATATCTATCCAAACAATTAAGAAAAATAGGATGCAAATATATGGTCCGTACTAGGGTTGGAAAACTTCCCACTGATGTCTGCAGGCCATTTGATAAAAATAAATGGTTATCATAATCCTTCGACTTGTCAATGCCATCAGTAATTATTTTCAAGGATGGATTAGATAGAAATAGTTGGGAGTTAATACCTTAATCTTATTTAAGCGGACCACATGAGGAAAGAGCCAAAGCACTTAACGGCGGGCCTTTGGATTCTAAGGATTAGCCTCCAAGCACAACAAGTAAGTACAGATGTGTGGACAAAGTTGAATTGGTGCAACATGAATATGTTTCAAAAATTGGAAAAGAAAGGTTGGAAATGGGAAGATGCTGCTATGTAAATATGGATGGCAATATAAGCGAAATAGCCTCCTAAGGGTTGTCCATAGTGGCACTACTGGTGATGGAATGAATTCAATTCAAGACTTTAAGAAGACATTCAGAATAACATTCACTTCCTCAAGAGTGGTGATAAAAAACCTTTTGGAATGATAGCCACTTTCTTGGGCACTTGTTTCTGAGCAATTGAAAAAGAACCACCGGCCTTTGGGGTTGGCTTCGGGCTTATTTCCTTGATAGAATTCTTGTCAGCCATGATATTGCCCGGTGATATCATTTCACTATTATAAATACAAGCATTTAGAAGTAATAAGGAAAAGCATTTCTTTCGACCTCTTTCGGGTGTACTATAAGATGATTAACGAAGTACCAATCATAGATACTTCCAAAAGAAAAATAATCAAAAACGTAGGACATGAATCTATCTAAAAAAATAAATATTAATGAATAGAAAGAAATAATGTTATAAGTCAAACCGAAACCTTCCCCTTTCGCATGTTCGAATCCGAAAACAAGGTTTTTCTTGTAAAAAATAAAATGGAAAGGAATCAAGAGAAGGTAGAAGAAGCACTCTTAACCCTTAGTAGCTGGTTTTCTGTAACACCCCTTAATTTTAAAGAACCCTAAATTGATAAAATAAAGAATACTTAATTAAATATCAGGAATTAAGTAAAATAGACTACGCCATTGGGTCTGTCTCAGAATTCTGCTTAAGATAGACCCCAAGTTTGCATAAAACGGATATCATATGAAGAAGATACTAAGGTTTGAAGTTTGTATAGATATAGGGAAGATCCATTCTGTGTACCGGGACATGTTTCTTGACCAGATTCATTGACTGTAGGCTATAAATAGGACCTCATGTCTATTGTTTTATTCATTAAAAACAATAGAGACAATGAGGTGCTGCTCCAACTCAGATTAAGCTACCTTATTCTTCTGCAACAACAATTTATACGTATTCAAGAATCTCTGCTACAACATCAACAGACATTTATCTGTTCTTTGGATCCAGTCCCTATGAGTTTGTGTTGCTTTTAGATGTAAAAATTTAATAAGTAATCTTGGCATGTTTATAAGATTGGATCTAAGATTTTAACCTGAATTATAACTAAACAGATCTGCCACTACTTGTACGCTTAATTTACTGTTTAGTTCTCATATGCATATTCCTGATATGCTTATTCTGTCATTATGCCTGATAGTTTCACCATATTCCTATTCTGTTAATTTGACTAAATCATGTCGTCATATGCCTATTCTGTTAGCATGCCTATTTTTGTCATCATATACCTGTCTTGTTATTATGCCTATTTCTGTTCTCTTCTCTCCCTCTTTTCCTTTTTATTTTTATAGCTTAGGCTACCTTAGACCTAGGCCTATCGCTGAAATATGCGATTGCATGAAATTGGAAATGATTGGGAATGATAAATTTGGGCGTAAATTATGTTAGAAAACATGATTTGGATTTGGGGGCATAATCTATACCTTGATCTAAAATTTTAATTTGTTACATAACTTGTATCATGAATCAGACGGAGTTTTGGGGCATAACCTTTGATAAACATGAAAAATTGTTCAATAATGAACGTGCCTAGGTTTACAGTAATTAGAAACTGTAAGCGCACTTAGACATGAGGTTAGATTACACTTGTGGAAGAAGTCTGTTCGTAACCGCTTGGCAAATCCAGCGTCCATAAGTGGTTAATCTAATGTGAGGGGTTGAGTGCGTAAATGTGCACATAACGGTGCTAATACACGAGGTTAAGTCCGACTTGTGGTAGAAATCTGTCCGGAACCACCCGGCATATCCAGCATCCACAAGTGGTAGGCTTAGTGTGAGAGGTCAAGTGCATTAACACTCATAAATAGATTAATGATAATAACTTGTTAAGCCTGTAATACTTAACCTATTTAAATCTGTGGGGGTTACATGAACCTGTCAAATTGAGTAGGGGTTAAGTAAACTTGCTTGAATCAACATGGGTTAAGTAAATCTTGTTAAATATGTGGGGGAAGGTTATGTATAAAAACTCTATGAACTTAACCTGTTTTATATGTTAGGGTTATGCAACCTTGTTAAACTACTAGGCACAACCTGTAAAAATCCTAGTAGTGGGGATGCAAGCCTAGGGGGTAGATTGTATCAACTATTGTGTGGGACCCGTATTAGTCAGTAACTCATCTTAGTATCAAACGGGGAACCCCGAACTAGGTCAGGTTCAGGGCACGCTTACTGAGCTGATTATAAGAGGTTCATATAAGTAGGGGTGTTGACGGCGCATTCCGTCGGATTCATGTGCGTGAATGAACTTGCTTGTGTTGAGACTATAAGACGTTGTGACATCAGTAGATATTGCTGCGCCTCTTGGAAAAAAAGGGCTGCTACTTTAGGAAGTGATACATCCTACTGTGGGGCCACCATAGGGTACCTACGGGATAGGGAGCCGATCAATTGGGGAAGTAATGAGGGTACATCCAGTCTTGCTTGTTTAGGAGCCCATTGTAATCATTGGGGGTAACACCTGTCATTTATGTTGGGCTACCAATTATTATTGTACGGGGTAAAACCACTCACTAGAAGTACACCTAAGTCTACCATTTTGTTTCTGTTGGGATCATCTAGTTTCTGTTATACTAGTATTGGTGTAGAGAAAAGTACTGGAGAAGCGGAATATACTCGATTCTGTTTATTTTTTTTATCCTGCTCAGTATGTTATACCTGCCTTATGATACTGTTATCTCTCTCATCCAGTTTATATGTCTGTCGTGATGCTTTTACTTATTTATATGCTAAAAGTAACTGGACTCGCCAGACTTTATGTCTAACCCGTTTTGTTTCCTTTCCTCTCTCTTCCTCCCCCCCATGGTTCTTAGGGTGGGAATACTCATGCTTGATTAGGATTCTCTCTTTTATACTTCTTAGATGTACCACTTTGATTTCCTGTCTTCTCTGATATGGTTATCTTTAGGGATTATGCTTTTTATATATTACTATACTTTGATGATTTTAGTACAAGACAGAAATTATAATGGGTTTTCTGTATTTCATACTTATGATGTAACTGGGTTTTGCACCACGATGTTTTCTGTTTAACAAAGTTTTAGATTCCGCTGTTATTTTGTATCTATCTTGTGATGTTTCTGTTTCTGTTTCCATTTCCTATGCGTTCTGATAAAGTGCGACATTAACGACGTGGGGTATCACATTTGGTAATAAAGCAGAAGTTTCTAAATCAGATAAAAGGTTTTGGAAATTGTTTTCAAAAAAGTTTTAAAAGAAAGCATTTTCAAAAGAAAAGTTTGTTTTGAAAAAGATATTCACCAAGGCCATATGAAATATCTTTCGGTTCTCTATTTGAATCCCATTTCCTTTTTCTAGATCATGACTAAGGAACCGAATATTCCCGAGGACGTAAAGATACTGGCTTAGTTCCGCAGTTATCTTGAGGCTACGACACCTGCCGGAGGGCAAGCAGACGCTCCTCCCTAGCTGCAGCCGCTGTTCCTCCTCCTCCGCCTTCGCGAGCGGATAATTTCTCCAAGATATGCAAAGACTTCTGTGCTATGGGAGGGAAGCCATTCTGAGGAACTGAGAATTTTGTAGAAGTAATTAATTGTCTTAAAGAGATGGAGGATTTATTTGTAATTTTTGAGGTTGACGACCATAGGAAGATTTAGTTGGCTATTTGGCTGCTGAATGATGAGGCTTCATTCTGGCGGGAAGTGACGCAAGCAGGGCGTGCAGTTGAGACTTGGGATGATTTCTGATAGAGATTCAAAATGAAGTTTCTTTCTCAAGCCGAGAAGTATGCAAATGGAAAGGTTTTTTGCACTTAAGCAATGAGGCATGTCTGTCAAAGAGTATGTTAATAAGTTCAATCAATTGTGAGGTTTGGTTCGGAGCTAGTGAATACCTGGCACAAGAAAGCTTTGAGGTTTGCTAGAGGATTTAATGAACCCAATCATGGGTTGGCTATGTCTCATATTCCGATGGGAGAAACATTTGGGAAACTCGTTGATATGGCATTGAAGCACGAAGAAGATAAAGGTGAAAAGAAAGGACAAAGATTGATGAAACACAAAACAAGAAAGTATGGCCCAAGAAAGAACAACAATAGCAAAAGATGGGCGGAAAGAATGACAAAGCCCGAGAAAAGAGGAGATGTCATAATTTTTGATAGGTGGTCATTTGAGCAAAGATTGCAGAAAAAGGAAGAATGCTTGTTACAATTGTGGAGAGGTCGGACATCTTATTAAGGATTTCCGAAGAAGCAAGGACAGGGTCAAAGGGCAGGATCTTCTAGAGGGCAGGTGCATGCTCTTGTGGCCGGTGTACTAGACAGAAGTAGGAAGGTTTTTGTTGAAGGTTTTTATTTCTCTTTCAAATCATCATATTAGAACTCTTTTTTATTCTGGCGCTTCACATTCTTTTATATTTGATTATATGGTTGAGTCTCTACACCTTAGTACTAGTATGGTTTTGGATCCCCTTTTTATCTCAAACCCCGTTGGAGGTACAGCTCATTTGTCTATGATTTGTTGGGGTTTGAGAGTATCTGTGTTGGGCTTTGAGTTTGAGTGCGACGGATGTGTGCTTGGTTTCATGGGCTATGATTTGATTCTAGGGATGGATGGGCTAGCCATGTATGGTGCCATTCTAGACTGTGAAAGCAGGGTCTTTAGACTTTTGACTTGCCATGGGAAGACCCACGAGATTTCCTGTGACCCTAAGGGGTCTGTCATGCTCAGTTTCCTAGAGTCGCTTGATGCATCTACTGTTGATTTACGGTCTATACCAGTAGTTTGTGAGTATCCAAATGTTTTTAAGGAGGTTCAAGGCTTACCTCTGAGGCACGAGATTTATTTCCATACATACTTGGTGGATAATGCAAAGCCAGTTACATTGCTTGTGCGCCATATGGCTCCAAGAGAAAGGAGGGAGCTCAGCAATCAAGTAAGAGAGCTACTTGAGAAAAGGTTTATTAAGCGAAGCATATTTGAATGAGGTGCTCCAGTAGTATTCTCCACTAAGGCGGATAATTCGATTCGCTTATGCATGGATTATAGGGAGTTGAATAAGCTCACTAAGAAAAATAGTCACCCACTTCCGAGGATAGATGATCTGTTTGACCAGCTTGTTGGTGCATCTATTTTCTCCTAGTTAGAGTTGGCCATGGGGTTTCATTAGTTGAGGGTGGCCATGGACAGTACAGACAAGACTGCCTTTAGAACTCCAGATGGTTTCTTCGAGTGGCTCGTCATGCCTTTTGGGTTTACGAATCCACCCACCTATTTTGTGGATATGATGAGTTGGCTGTTTCGATAGTTTCTAAATAAGTTCGTTGTGGTCTTTGTTAATGACATCTTGATTTTCTCGAAGATTAAGGAAGAGATTTCTCTGCATTTGAAGAGGTTTTGAAGACTCTCCGAGCGCATCATCTTAAGGCGAAATTCTCCAAATGTCATTTTTGGAGAAGGAAGTAAGATTTCTATAGGTCATGTGGTCACTAAGGATGGGATAGCAGTAGATCCCGCGAAAGTAGTTGCAGTTCAAGATTGGCATATCCCAAAGAATGCAACCGAGGTGAGGAGTTTTCTTGGTTTAATGGGATATTATAGGAAGTTTATTAATGACTTCGCAAAGATATCAGCCCCACTCACCAGACTGACGAAGAAGAATCTAACATTTTCTTCAGGTACAAACCGTGATGATGCTTTTCAGCAATTCAAGAGGGATTTGACAACAGCCCCAGTCTTGACTTTTCCTGATGGGAACAAAGTGTTCGCAGTATACATTAACGAATGTCGTGCATGGCTTGGTGCTGTTTTGATGCAAGTGGGAAGGGTAGTATGTTATAGAGTTAGATAGTTGAGAGTTCATGAGAAGAACTACCCTGCCCATGACATGGAGTTTGCTGCCATAGTATTCGCGCTTAATACTTGGCACCATTATCTACTTGAAGAGAAGTTCGAGTTGTACACCGATCATAAATCCCTCAAGTACTAGCTCTCACAGAAGGATCTCAATTTAAGCAACAAAGATGGATGGAGTTCCTAGAGTCCTATGACTTTGAGATTTCTTATACCCCTGGAAAGGGAAATGTGGTGGTATATGCACTAAGTAGGCAAATATTGACTTTGAGTCCATTATTTGTAAAGAGGCTAAGCTTGAATTATATATCGACCTTTGATTTTAGGCCCTTTACCAAGTTACACTTGGTTTATTGGCATCATTAGAGGTGCAACCTACTCTTTCTTATCAAATAATAACTTCGCAACGAGAGGACCCAAAGATATTAGACATCTTGGAAAGGCTCAGTAAAGGATAGACTTCCAGCCACCTCAGTAGATATTCCACAATGATAGAGGGTGGTTACAACGAGATGGAAGGCTTTGTTTTCCCCGAGTGGGGAGTTTGTTGAAGACAGTCCTTGAGGAAGCCCATCATTCTAGGATGACTATTCATCCGGGTGGTGATAAGATGTATAAAGATATGAAGAGGGTTTTCTTTTGTGCTGGGATGAAGAAAGATGTAGCAGAGTTTGATTCTCGATGTTTGATTTGCCAGCAAGTCAAAGCTGAGAAAAGGAAGCCCGGTGGTTTACTTTATCCTTTGGAGGTCCCACATTGGAAGTGGGAGAGCGTCTCTATGGATTTCATTGATGGCTTGCCTAGAACGAGGAAAGGCAACACTAGTATCCAGGTTGTAGTTGACCAGCTTACTAAGAGCGCTCATTTCATACCTGTTAAGAGTAAGAGGTTGACAACGTGGTTGGCAGTAGTTTATGTTCGTGAGATATTCCATCTACATGGAGTACCTTCCAGTATTGTGAGTCATCGTGACCCCATATTCACCAGTGAGTTGGGGAGGAGCTTGCTAAAGGCATTAGGAATGCAGTTGTGTTTGAGCACTACTTATCAGCCTCAGACCGATGGATATACGGAAAGGGTGAATAGAGTTCTTGAGTATCTTTTATGAATGTGCATTCTAGACTTCGGAGGGACTTGGGAAGAGCACCTTCCATTGGTAGAGTTCGCTTACAACAACAGTTATCAGGCTAGTATTGGCATGGCACCCTTCGAGGCATTGTACGGACGACCTTGTAAATCACCGACTTGTTGGTGTGAGTCTACAGATAGGCTTATACTTGGACCTGAGATGATTAGAGAAACTTCAAAGAATATTGATGTTATCTAAAGATGCATGTAGACGGCTCAGGACATGTAGAAGTGCTACGCAGATACGAGAAGAACTGATATTGAGTTTGAAGTGGGAGACATGATTTTCATCAAGGTATCACCTTTTAGGAATGTGGTTCTCTTTGGATCTGTAGGAAAATTGGCGCCAAGGTTTGTAGGGCCATTTCCCACAACAGAAAGGATTGGTCAAATGGATAAAGATTAAAGCTACCAGTAAGTTGGCCAGTATTCATGATGTTTTCCATGTTTCCCATTTACGGAAATGCCTACATGATACCACAGATGTAGTTGAGCCGAGTATGCTTAAGGAAGTAGATGTGGAATGGAAGGCGACAGTTAGACGAGTTCCTACCCATATTCTTGAATCAGAGGTTAAGAAGCTACGCAACTGAGAGGTCAAGTTGATGAAAGTTCAATGGGGAGAAGACCTCGCGGATGCAACTTGGGAGACTGAAGACAAGATTCGCGCCTCGTACCCTTTTCATTTCAAGGGTATGTTCTTAACTTCTTTTTCCAGAGCTTTTATTCCTACTTGCTTCTATCATTTAAGCATATCCTAGCGATCGAATCTTCAACCTTTAGGTAGGGAACCCATGGATGTAAACATGTGTTTGGGACATGTTATGTTTGATGGATGCAAGCGTTTGCTAGTAGTTGCTCGTGGATGCATCTACACACACAGTAGGCACTAGATTGTCTCAATCACTCTCATACTACATATGGATGTGTGCATTTTTCTTCTTTTATAGGTGGAATTGGGTGTATCATCATATGGATGTTGCATTTGGATGAATGATTGTGCGCACATATAGAACTTACATGATATGCTAGGATTATTTGCATACATGTTGGATTCATGGCACTGACATACATTACATTAAGGAGGTCAACTGAATCAGTAGACTGCCTGATCTTCCACATTACTATAGGGACATATACACAAACCTTTCCATATGTTCATATAAGCATTAAAAATCTTTTAAGGACAATGGATGCCTGTAATTGGTGGATGAGTAGATGGATGATGGATGTTAGGATATACATTCTTCTTAACTTGGAGATTTCCATGATGAAATCCTTTAAGTAGGGGAGAATGAAACACCCTGTAATTTTAAAGAACATTAAAATGATAAACTAAAGAATAATTAATTAAATATTCGGAATTAATTAAAACGGTCTATGCCATTGCGTCAGTCTGGAATTCTTCTTAAGATAGATCCCAAGTTCGCGTAAAACGGACTTCGTATGGAAAAGATATTAAGGTTTGAAGTTTGTATATATATAAGCAAAATATAAATGTATATATAAACCAGTCTTGAAAATCAAAAATCAAAGAGCGGGAGAGGGAGGGAAATCGGCCTGTTAGGGGTCGACCCCATGCCCCATGGGTGTCGATCCATGGGTCGACCCCATGCCCCATGGGTGTCGATCCATGGGTCGACCCCTACACGGAGGTGTCGACCCCTGAGTCGACCCCACTCAGATCTAGGGCAGATCCATTCTGTGAACCGAGACATGCTTCTTAACCAGATTCGTTGACCGTATGCTGTAAATAGGAACTCATTTCTATTGTTTTATTCATCAAAAACAATGGATACAATAAGATGTTTCCCCAAATCAGATTAAACTACCGTATTCTTCTGCAACAACAATTTATACGTATTAAAGAATCTCTGCTACAACATCTACAGTCATTTCTCTGTTCTTTACATCCAGTCCCTATGAGTTTATGTTGTTTTTAGATGTAAATTTAATAAGTAATCTTGACATGTTTATAAGTTTGGATCTAAGCTTATGCCTGTTAGTAACCTGAATTAAAACTAAACAGATCTGCCACTTGTACACTTAATTTACTGTTTAGTTCTCATATGCCTATTCTTGATATGCCTATTCTGTCATTATGTATGATAGTGTCACCATATGTCTATTCTGTTAGTTTTCCTAAATCATGTTGCCATACGCATATTCTGTTAGCATGCCTGTAACACCCCGTATTTTTTGCAAACGTTAATGCAACAAATCAAAGTATACTTAATTTTTAAGAGAAGAATTAAGGGAAATGGGTTATGCCATTGCGTTCGCCTCGGAATTCTTCTTGAGACAGAGTCCGAGTTTGCGTGAATTGAACTTCGTATGAAGAAGTTATGGCCTTCGGAAGTTTCAGCTCAAATTAAAAAACAGCTCAGTTCAAATTCAAAACACACAGCCGGGTTGGGCGGGAAATTTCCCGTCCAGGACCCAGTTCGACCTGGGTACCCAAGTCGACCTGGGCTGGGCGGGAAATCGCCTATGCCTATTCCCTTGATTATGTGGATCTCATATTCAGTGTGTAACTTGGCTAGTTTATTCCTATTCACTATTATGTACATCGAACCTATTGGAGCCATTATTTTTGCATGCTTAATCTTTTATATCAATTCTTGTGCTTATCCCCTATTCCTTTTGATTAGTTCCATTTCATGAGTACATAGAAAACTTGTGAAATCATGTTATACGTACGATTATGATGCGGGGATTGGGCGTAGCTTAATAAAGTTAATTTTGCATAATAAAATGTTGGCATAATCTAAATTTGCTATAATAGTGAATGATTTACATGCATATTAGACTTGGGCATAAATTGATAAATTTAATCAGCCGCAAAGTGTGTAATTGGCGTGTAAACCAAGTTTTGGACATAAACGGTAAACTAGAATATTAAATCTAGTTTTGACATGAAACGTAAATTGGAATATTAATCTAGATTGGGCTTGAATTGAAAAAGGGGAATATTAAATCTAAATTGGTATAAACTGCAAGTTGGGTTAATTGACTGGTAAATCAAGTTTTGGGCATAGAATATAAGTATGTTAATTTGCATGACAGTTGAATAGAATTTAGGCTAAATTGATTTACGGAAAATTTACATAAATAGTAAACATGTAAATTTTGTAAAAGACGAATATGCCTAACCCGAGATTAGACTGAGTTGTGATGTAAAACTGCCTGGAACCGACCTGCACATCCAGTGACCACAACAATACCTGTCTAATGTGGGTGGTTAGTGCATAAAGCCCAGAAAGACCTGAGGTTAGACTGAGTTGTGGAGTAAACCTGTCCGGAACCGACCGACACATCTAGTAACCACAACAATATCTGTCTAATACGAGTGGTTGGTGTTGGATCTAGATTAATCCTAGAGGGGGGTGAATACGGTTTATCACTGTTTTTAACTAAAATAAAATTCTAACGAGAAATATAATAATAAACAGATAACATAATATAGCAGAAACAGAAATGCAGAAAATAAATCACACACAGATATACCCAGCTTCAGCAAAACCCTGCTTACTGCTGCGTTTCTAAGGTTTCTACTAGGTCATAGAACAGTTCCCGCATACAAGACCATGTACACTCGGAAACCCTTCTCCTATTCTAACCCTACGCTCAAAACCCTAGACTGACCGATATCCCCTCGATAAGATTTCCCCTAATAACGACCCTGTAACTAGTAACCCAAATTTTACAGACTCTGTCAACTGTCTGTCAACACCCAGACTGAATTCCCTGTTTGACAAACTAGAAAACAAACGACGATTTACAAAAGAAAAAGCAAAATAAAAAATAAATATAAACAAAACCCTAGGAGTTAAATTAAGAAGGTCATCCCCTTTTTAAATTGAAACATGGCTTGGTTTAACTCCATGTTGGTCGGCCCCTTTGTAATTCAATTTGCCCCAATCTCTTTTGTCCTATGGAGAAACAAATATAGCGGCCGATCAAAAGGGAATTAGGGTTTGCTTCAAATCCCAAATAGAATCTCGATCGTTTGCTTATGGAATCAATTCTCTGATGCTTCGAAAAACTATGGATGACTCTGACACTCTGATTTGGGCTTTCTGTCAATCAAAAATCAAGTGAGTAGCTTCTGATTTTAATCGATTACTGCTCTTTGAAATTGTGGGTTGTATTTTCAATTTGATTTGCGGTTTCGATCTTCTCTGTTGTCGATGATGAATTGGTGCGAATAATATAGGGTATATATAAACCCTAACCTATGATTTCAGAAATGACTTCGATCTGATTGTTGCGTTGCTCCCTCTTTGGTCCCCTCGGCATTGATTGAGAAATTTGTGTTGGTTGCCTTGATGTAGTTAGCTGATATTCTGGACTTGATTGTGACCATTAAAAAAAAGACTTTGAAATATGATTTGCCCCTTTGAAATTTTTTGTTGCCTGATATATCACTTTGCTGATCTTGCTCAAATTCCTCTTTTGAATTTGCTTGGCTTTTAATGTCTTGAGCAATTCTGAAATAATTCTCTGCATGAATACTTGCTGAATATAATCCATGAATTTTTGAAATGATTTAAAAAACTGTCTTGAAATCACACTGCCATTTCTAGAAAGAAATCTTGAATGAGAATTGGTTAATTACTGGAATTCTGGAATTTAATTTCGAAATTGATTTGTTCCCATTTCTGGTTATAAAACTTGCCAAAATTATTGTTTACTAACTTGTATTTTTGCCAAGAACAGTTTCATGCCAGATTTGCATAATGTATGCTCCCACCTGCTTACATGATTTGCATGAACACTTGTATGCTCTGTTATTCATTTCTGGAAAAACTCCTTATATACTAGAGTTGATTTTTACCTTTGCATGATTTTAAAAACTCTTGTCAAATATAAAAACTGCCTTGAATGTGAGCACTGATGCTTGCCCACAATATCTCTGCAAATCTTGAAACCTGAATTGTTGAATTCTGGAAAAACATTTAAAACCATGCCATATATGTTTCTTGCCATGATTCATGACTTTGCTGATGTACACCAATCTTCTGTAATGTCTGGACCATATGTTCTTGACCAATATTTGATGTTGGCTCTATTGTTGTGTTCCTCTTGATTTTGTTGGTCATCAATGCAGTTTCATGTATATATATATACATATACAGCCATGTATATGTATATGTGTATGTGCACAAACTTGGGTAATTTCCCATTGTGACTTTCCATTCTTTGAAACTGAAACGATGAAACATGCCATGCCTGTTTTGCACTTGAAACCGCTGCATCATTGATCATACTAATGCACTTATAAGCTGTAGCACCACTCACTGTTGTTCCTGCTTCCTGCACATGATGAATCACCACTGATACATGTTGCACCACTATGTTTGTTCACCATTTCTGCTTTGTTTACCATTGTATTCTTATGCTGAAACTCGACATATTTTGGCCTGATTTTCATTTGCTAAAAACATGTTGTGAAAACACACCCTTCATGCATTCATTTTGTCGACCTGAGTTGCTGGCCTGTAGCACTTGCATTCGGGTTGCCTTGAACTTGTCACTTTTGCTTGCTCTTGTATGTTGGTTTGTGAGCTATGCATATATGTTGCACCTGACTCATTGTCTTCATGTTGAGCTCCACTGTTTGACCCATATATGTATTGTTGACCCACATTGAAACATTGTTGGCTTGCACTTGTTTGATCGATGTATGCATGTATCACCAGTATATGTTATTACCACTTTGAGCTATCACCCTGACATGGCATTTGCTGTGTGTTTTATTTTGGCTTGAACTTCTTGGCTCGACACTTGGAGCTGTCTCGACAATTGTTGTATTTGTTGAATCATGCATATGTCAATGCTTTGTTGGCTTATGATTTTTCTCCATTTTAAGTTGCGCTAAGTCGAGACGGTCCACGTGGCTACTCCACAGTTGCAAGCTGAATTGGCATGGCAGTGCACACGTGTATGTATATATATATATATATATATATATATATATATATATATATATGCACGTGTGTATATACAGCCATTCAGAAAATTTCCTGTCCCTGTACATATACAGACCGTCTGCCTAGACACAGATGAATCAGATCAAGTCATGAAAAATGATGAGAAACACACCAGAAAACGGAGGCAAATAATAATTTTAAAATAAAAAATATATATGTTAGAATTTAGAAATTATTTCTATTCTAGATACTGTGTGTGTGTTTCTATACATGACAGGTATGAAGACTGGACTGACTGTGAAGACAGAAGACTGAAGATACAAGACAGAAGATTTGTTAGTAAATGTGTCTGTTTATGAAAGTGAAAAAGTATGTACATATGATTTGTATAGGCAGAGTGACTGTAAGATTGATGCAGAGGAAAATGTACTGATATTTGTAATAAACAAATTTTGTTTGAAATAAAATATTATAAAACTTGTGTTTAAACATATTTGTTTATTGTATTCAGTTTATATACAAGTACAAATTCATGTGGAGTATTTAAATAGTGGAGTTATAAATAGTAGTACTGTTTGAATGTTTGAAATAAAATATTATATTTAAATAAAATATAGTGTCACTATTTGAATTTCTGTAGAGCCGTATTCTATTTAAATATAAATATTATATTCCTGTCAGTGATGTATATTTGAAACAGTACAGTAACAAACACATTTATAATAGAAATATATTTGGTTGTTATCATCAAACAAAAATCATATAATTGTGCATACAACACCATTATATACAACAATCTCCCCTTTTTGATGATGACAGAAAAATATTAAGATTTTGAATACAGTAAATGTGTTTGACAGTGAAAAACTGAACTCCCCCTATTTGAAAGCTCCCCCTACAATAGAAACTCCCCCTTTAACTGTGAATGATTGAAAATTGAATAGACTCTCAAAATTAAAATTATTTATAAAATATTTACTCATAATTCAAAATCTCAAAACCCTAACTGTGAATGAGTGAAAATTGAATAGACTCTCAAAATTAAAATTATTTATAAAATATTCACTCATAAATCAAAATCTCAAAACCCATTCTCCCCCTTTTGTTATCATCAAAAGGATTCAGAATTTAAAATATAGATGAAAATCGACAAAAATAATATAATTTCAGCTTAAGAGGAAGAACGTTCATCATAAATCTCAATCAGTCAAACAAAAATCATAATATTCTGAGAACAGGTGGCATATTTCACATTGTAGATAATGACGGATTTACGATGAAATTTATAAAAATGAGGAGAGATATAAAGATATGAATTTCAATTATTTTCAAAAGAAATTTATAAAATTGAAGCACAAAAGCAGTGATGGATTTTGGACTATAATTAATAATTTAATTTAAGTGACAAAATCGAATAATCTCAAATCTCAATAGCTATCAATCAACAAATCATAATACTTCATTAAATATTAACACATTTCACAGATTAGAAAGATGGACTGATAGGTTGGTTTTTAAACACCAAGGAGAATTTCATATTAATTTTAATTTATAGTGCATTATTTCCTTTTTATTTTTATTTTATTTAACAGCACACTGACCACGCATAACCAGAGCTTGGATTTTTAAATGAGGTCAGTCGCAGCTTAAATAAAAGTTGTCTCATAACCATGCATAACCAGAGCTTGGATTTTTAAATGAGGTTAGAGACACACTTATGTATTATTTATATATTTTATCATTTTCAGCTTTATATAGAAAAACTCCTCGGTATATACAACCAATATGAATGATAGAAATGTGGTAGGTATAGAAATGAACTGTGAGATAAATTTCTGAATTAATTATATTATGAAATATGACCAACTGTACCTGGATTATTGAAAATTCTCAATTTCACTAATTCTGAATAATAACACAGTCATGTTTCCATCACAACTATTTTCACTGTTTATTTCAGATGATTAAAAAATAAACTCTCTACATTAATATAAAAGACATAATGGATGGCAGAATGATGATAGATAAAGAAGATGGTCGTGAAATAATTGCCAATTCAAAGATATTACAATAAATGTTCAAGCATCATGAAAATCTAAATAAAATCTCCTCTTGTTTTGAAATATACTGCAGTCATAATTCATCACAATTTCAAAATCTGTTAATAATTTTGATGAATTATGAGTACAGTTCAATTTGGATATAGATTTCGATTTCTAAATGAACAATCAATAAATATTCTTAAAATTGAAAATCAATTACAAGAGGGATGTGGAGATTTATAAAGAACAAGAAAGAAAAAATTTGTACAATGCAAAAATAGTGGGTGGATCTATACAAGGTGAAGAATAGAATCTAAGTACAGATGAGTGAGACAAATATAAGGCACTTCTGATACAACTTGGTGTCTCTATTAATGAAAAATGTAACAAGATACTGGTGACAAACCATGATATCGCAGACAACAGAAATTTAAAGCCCAAGCAGACAAATTTAGCACAGAGCAGTAGACAGATCAAAAATAAGCAGTTATTTAAGAACAATATCAGAGCAATACAAAGATAGTTTTCAAGCAGACAAGACAAGATGATGGTCACACAAAAAATATTTCATGATCCCAGATTAAAAAATATACTTTGTTTTAAATCATTTGAAGAAATGTGAAAGTATTAGGATTTAACGAATCAATCACACTAGGTTATATTTCAGATTCAAAATTATGTGTGAGTTTCAATAAATCAATAATTTCAAATGATTTTAAACAAACATATAGTCAAATCAAATAATCATGAAATAACAATGATATTTATGACCATATTTTCAAAAGAATTTTCACAAATATTTTTGACAAGTATAAAGAATATTCAGATCATTTACATCTAATTTAAAGGATATTCATGATCAAGAAAATTTATTTGAAATCACTTGAATCAATGTTAAGTTTTGAGATATAATGAATCAATCACACAAGATTGATAATTTCAAATTTAAGAAGTGTGTGATATTCAAAATATCAAGGATTTCAAATGATTTGAAACAAATAATTTTCAACAAAAAAATGATCATGGATAAAGATGAGATTCTAGATGTATCACTGATTTCAAGGCATTTCAAAAAATATTCAAGCCAATCTGAAAAATACTGAAATTATCACATCTTATGAATAGCAGAGTGTTGTAATAGGTATATTATTTCAAGCTTTTCTAAAATAAATTAGAAAGAACTCAAAACAGCAGATTTGTGTGAAATTTCAATAATTATTTAGATCTTCAAACATTTAGAATTCAAAACAACAGTGTTCAAGATATGACAAGACTACATCAACACTGTTATGACTTCAAAAATCAGAAAATAAACTTCACAACAATTGCTGATATTTACAAAGTTAAAATTCAAGATCTAAGAAGATTATAATATCAGAGTTCTATTTAAATAAAGCAAATCTCCAGAAGATCATTAGTACTGCAATTTGAAGTTAAGGAAGTCCAAGAAGTTACAAAGATGTAGCAGTGACAAATAAAAACAAAAATTAAAAATAAAAAAATAAATAGAAGGGACAGAGAGAGAAATAAACAAAGAAAATAAAGACAGAGAATATTTACAAAGGTGAGTTTAGAGATCATACCAGAGTCTAATGTAAATCAGAATCTCTAACTCAACAAATCTTGGCCAAGGAACTGTAAAGAATACAGAAGTATAACTCAGCTTGATTTCAAAATTCTTTTTTCACAGCGGTTCCTCAGCCTCCACTGGTACCTAGCAAATGAAGGGATCGAGTGGTCTAACAAAAGTAGTAAAACCACTCACAGTTATATTCGTATGTTTTGGCACCCAAACCTGTTTGTATAATAATCCATTAGAATCTATCTTCGTACCCTTTGGAACCCAAATTGTTTGAATTTCATGAAGTTTATTTTATTTCTTTTTGGGATCCAGAATTGTTCAATTGGATTATTAAAAAACAAATTCACATCATGTTTATGATTCAAAAATCCTTTGCAATTATCAGAGTTTGAATTTTCATATCGATTCTTTCCAAAGCAGTTTAAAGGATTTTTAAAATCATTTGAGTTCTGATTTTTAAATATATTATTTTTCTCAAATCCAAGTCCACATTTATTTCTAGTAGAAAATTGATTTTTCAACAACATATTTAAAGATTTTTTTCCATCAGAAAATTTAACCAAAGTTGACTCTAGTTGTTGAATTTTGAATTTAAGATCACCGTTCTCTTTTATTAAATCTGAACAATGGTTATTATTGATCTTCCTTTCAGCATCATATTGTTTCAAAACCAAATTTTCAGATTCAAGTAATTCAATTCTGACTTGGGACTCATAAATTTCAGATTCAAATTGTTTTTGTTTTTCAAACTCAAATTTCTTGGATTTTTCAATCTCGTTTTCAAGTTCTTTCAAAATCAACTCAGATTTCAACACATTCTCCTTTTCAGCAATTTCAAATTTGGAATATATATTAGTCTTAAAATTTTCAAATTCCTTTTGTAGAAAATTATTCAAATTTGACAACTCAATCCTGTTTTCTTTTAAGATCAGAATTTCCATTTCAAATATTTGAATATTTTTATTGAGATGAACAAGATTGGTTTCCAATTTCAAACAATTATTGCAATCTAAATTTGAAGGATTATTAAATTATTCAAGTTGTGATTCCAATTCAACAATTTTGTTGGTCAACTCAGAATTCTTAGATTTTAGAAATTTGTTTTTAGATTGGAGTTTATCAACAGACTTAGTTAGATCAGCAAAAAAATAAGCCAGATCTTTATAAGAGAAATTTTCTACTTCATTGTCTGTTGAGTCTCCATCAGTTGATCCATCTGAATTATCATCTGTAAGATCTGTTAAGCATAAATTTGAATCTGGGTTGATCTTTGCAGGTTTTGAGCAGTTGTCAACTTTTTGTCCATACAGTGCATTGAGAGTTTTCCAGATTTCCTCTACAGATAAACAATGACAGATAAGCTTAAATTGATCAATACTGAGATGAATAAATAATGTCCATATCATGAGTATTGATGACAATATTCCTTTTATCTGACAAATCTACTCCATTAATAATAATGTTCCAGTATTTAATATGAACAGATTTTATATAAATTTTCATCTTTATTTTCCAATTTAAAAAATCTATACCATTAAAAATAGATGGAATATGACTGGACTGACACCTAGGGATCACCATTACTCTAGAGTTAAACAGAATACCTGCTCTGATACCACTTGTACTCTCCTTCTCGAGGATTTTAATCATACCCCGGTGACCTACAATGGCACCTCAGAGACTGATTTCACATCTTGCCTCTTGACATGGACAACCACCCACGGATATGTAGGGATAAGAGTCACTACTTCGCCACTTGATCATAGAGCGAGAACTCCCTATCATGTTGTAACCATATACCAACTCTGATACCATTTGTTGGATCTAGATTAACCCTAGGGGGGTGAATAGGGTTTATCAAAGTTTTTGACTGAATTAAAATTCTAAGGAGAAATATAACAATAAACAGATAACAGAATATAGCAGAAACAGAAAGGCAGAAAATAAATCACACACAAATATACCCAGCTTTAGCAAAACCCTGCTTACTGCTGCATTTCTAAGGTTCCTACTAAGTGATAGAACAGTTCTCGTATACAAGACCATGTACACTCGCAAACCCTGCTCCTATTCTAACCCTACGCTCAAAACCCTAGACTGACCGATATCCCCTCTATCGGATTTCCCCTGATTACGACCCTGTAACCAGTAACCCAGATTTTACAGACTCTGTCAACTGTCAGTCAACACCCAGACTTAATTCCCAAGTTTGACAAACTAGAAAACAAACGACGATTTACAAAAGAAAAAGCAAAATACAAAATAAATATAAACAAAACCCTAGGAGTTAAATTAAGAGGGTCATCCCCTTTTTAAATTGAAACATGGCTTTGTTTAACTCCATGTAGGCCGGCCCCTTTGTAATTCAATTTGCCCCAATCTCTTTTGTCCTGTGGAGAAACAAATATAACGGCCAATCAAAAGGGAATTAGGGTTTCCTTCAAATCCCAAATAGAATCTCGATCGTTTGCTTATGGAATCAATTCTCTGATGCTTCGAAAAACTATGGATGACTCTGACACTCTGTTTTGGGCTTTCTGTCGATCAAAAAACAAGTGAGTAGCTTCTGATTTTAATCGATTACTGCTCTTTGAAATTGTGGGTTGTATTTTCAATTTGATTTGCGGTTTCGATCTTCTCTGTTGTCGATGATGAATTGGTGTGAATAATATAGGGTATATATAAACCCTAACCTCTGATTTCAGAAATGATTTCGATCGGATTGTTGCATTGCTTTCCCTCTTTGGTCCCCTTGGCATTGATTAAGAAATTTGCATTGGTTGCCTTGATGTAGTTAGCTGATATTCTGGATTTGATAGTGGCCATTAAGAAAAAAAGATTTTGAAATATGATTTTCCCCTTTGAAATTTTTTGTTGCCTGATATATCACCTTGCTGATTTTGCTCAAATTCCTCTTTTGAATTTTCTTGGCTTTTAATGTCTTGAGCAATTCTGAAATAATTCTCTGCATGAATACTTGTTGAATATGATCCATGAATTTTTGAAATGATTTAAAAAACTGTCTTGAAATCACAATGCCATTTCTGGAAAGAAATCTTGAATGAGAAATGGTTAATTACTGGAATTCTGGAATTTAATTTCGAAGTTGATTTGTGCCCATTTATGATTATAAAACTTGCCAAAATTATTGTTCACTAATTTGTGTTTTTGCCAAGAACACTTTCATGCCAGATTTGCATAATGTATGCTCACTCCTACTTACATGATTTGCATGAACACTCGTATGCTTTGTTATTCATTTCTGGAAAAACTCCTTATATACTGGAGTTGATTTTTACCTTTGCATGATTTTAAAAACTCTTGCGAAATATAAAAACTGCCTTGAATGTGAACACTAATGCTTGCCCACAATATCTCTGCAAATCTTGAAACCTGAATTGTTGAATTTTGGAAAAACATTTAAAAACCATGCCATATATGTTTCTTGCCATGATTCTTGACTTTGCTTATGTACACCAATCTTGTGTAATGTCTGGACCATATGTTCTTGACCAATATTTGATGCTGGCTCTATTATTATGTTCCTCTTGATTTTGTTGATCATCAATGCAGTTTCATGTATATATATACATACATATACAGCCATATATATTTGTATATGTGTATGTCCACAAACTTGTGTAATTTCCCATTGTGACTTTCCATTCTTTGAAACTGAAACTATGAAACATGCCATGCCTGTTTTGCACTTGAAACTGCTGCATCGTTGATCATACTAATGCACATCTAAGTTGTAGCACCACTCACTGTTGTTCTTGCTCCCTTCATGTGATGAATCACCACTGAACCATGTTGCACCACTATGTTTGTTCACCATTTCTGCTCTGTTTGCCATTGTATTCTTATGCTGAAACTCAACATATTTTGGCCTGATTTTCATTTGCTAAAAACATGATGTGTAAACACACCCTTCATGCATTCATTTTGTCGACCTGAGTTGCTGGCCTATAGCACTTGCATTCGGGTTGCCTTGAACTTGTCACTTTTGCTTGCTCTTGTATGTTGGTTTGTGAGCTGTGCATATATGTTGCACTTGACTCATTGTCTTCATGTTGAGCTCCACTGTTTGACCCATGTATGTATTGTTGACCCACACTGAAACATTATTGGCTTGCACTTGTTTAATCCATGTATGCATGTATCACCAGTACATGTTATTACCACTTTGAGTTATTGCCCTGACATGGTATTTGATGTGTGTTTTATTTTGGCTTGAACTTCTTGGCTCGACACTTGGAGCTGTCTCGAAAATTGTTGTATTTGTTGAATCATGCATATGTCAATGCTTTGCTGGCTTGCGATTTTTCTCCATTTTAAGTTGTGCTGAGTCGAGACGGTCCACGTGGCTACTCCTCAGTTGCACGCTGAATTGGCATGGCAGTGCACATGTGTATATATATACACGTGTGTATATGCAGCCATTCAGAAAATTTCCTGTCCCTGTACAAACTGTCTGCCTAGACACAGATGAATCAGATCAAGTCAAGAAAAATGATGAGAAACACACTAGAAAACTGGGGCAAATAAAATTTTTAAAATAAAAAATATATCTGTTAGAATTTAGAAATTTATTCTATTCTAGATACTGTATGTATGTTTCTATACATGACAGGTTTGAAGACTGGACTGACTATGAAGACGGAAGACTGAATATACAAGACAGAAGATTTGTTAGTAAATGTGTCTGTTTATAAAAGTGAAAAAGTATGAACATATGATTTGTATAGACAGAGTGACTGTATGAGTGTTGCAGAGGGAAATGTACTGATATTTGTAATAAACAAATTTTGTTTGAAATAAAATATTATAAAACTTGTGTTCCAACAAATTTGTTTATTGTATCCAATTTATATACAAGTACAAATTCTTGTGGAGTATTTAAATAGTGAGTTATAAATAGTTGTACTGTTTGAATGTCTGAAATAAAATATTATATTTAAATAAAATAATGTGTCAGTATTTGAATGTCTGTACGGTCGTATTTTATTTAAATATAAATATTATATTCCTGTCAGTGATATATATATATGAAACTGTACAGTAACAAACACATTTATAATAGAAATATATTTGGTTGTTATCATCAAACAAAAATCATATAATTGTGTATACAACACCGTTATATACAACAATTGGTGCTTTAATTAATTAATTAATTAGGGTCATGAATAATTCAAGCTAGAAATTGTGAGGTTAAGTAACTAGGGAAACACTTAACTGTAATAACATGTTAACAAAGACAAGAAGGGTGGGGTTAAGTAATCTAGAAAACACTTAGCCAATTCAACATGTTAACTATACAAGATTGATAGGGGTCAAGTTAATTTGGACACTTAACCAACTTAACATGTTAACAAGGCAAGATTTGTGGGGGGTTAATTTACTTAGGGAACACTTAACCATAATAACATGTTAACTGGACAGTTGGGTAGGGTAAAGTAAGTGTTTAACATGCTAACTAGACTAGATGGTGAGGTTAAGTAAATTTAGAATACTTAACCATCATAACATGTTAATTAGACAAGTGGGTGCGGTTAAGTTAATAGGACACACTTAACCTATATATATATATATATATATATATATAACATGATGTGTGATAGGGTTAAGTAACACAAGAGGAACACTTAACCAAAAAATATATATATAACATGATATGTGATAGGGGTTAAGTAACACAAGAGGAACACTTAACCAATATATGTATATATAACATAATGAGTGGGCAGGTTAAGTTAACTTGAATAAATGGATAACACTTAACCAAGAATATATATAAACTTGAATCAGTAGGAGGGTTAAGTACATATCGGGTTGGTGGGTAATATTAGTAATATAGGACCACAAACTTAACCATTAAATAAACATGCTTGAACCAATGGAAGGGTTAAGTACATATCGAGATCAGTGGGTAACATTAGTACATATAGGCCCACAAAGTTAACCATTAAATAGACCTGCTTGAATCGGTGGGAGGGTTAAGTACATCGCGTGTAGGTGGGTAATATTGTATATATATAGGCCCACAAACTTAACCAGTAGGAAACCCTAGTAACGAGGACCCATTTCAGCAGTAACCCACATAGATGTATCACGGTACCCTGAGCTAGGCAGGGTGGGGCACGATTACTGGGCTGATTATAAGCGGTCAAAATAGCGGCAGGGGGTACGTCAGTGTAGGTTCTGACGGTTTACGAGCATGCACGTACTCCGAAGTGGAAAAAGCAGGCACTGGGTACCGGTAGATATACACTGTGCATCTTGAATCATGTCGGGTCGCTATCATAAGGCTTGATACACCTTATGGTGGGGCCAACACAGAGTATCTACATGCAAGAGAGGGCCGACTGGCACAGACACATGGAAAATTAATACAAAGTAGGTAGCATAATCCCTAGTTGGACCTAGGTCGCGTAAACCCTGAATCCGAGAAGCGTTCAATAGGTAGCATAAACCCCAGTGGCCCTGGGTAGCGTAAACCCTGGTTGAATCTAGGAAGCGCTCGATAGTAAACCCTAGATTAGATCTAGGTAATAAATGGAATCCCCATAATAGATGTACACCTAAAGGCAGCTGAAAATACGGGGATTGGGATCACGTTATCATATGATCATAGATTATTAGTTTGGACACTAGTAGGTAGTGCAGAGATACATAAATCAGTATAACAGGGTAGTTGCGAAGCAGAGAAGGAGTAGAAGCGCATTCAGTTTATCAGTACATTCAGTTTATTTGTACATTCAGTTTATCTTGCCATATCCCATGCTTACCCCCATGATATCTCGTTACTATGGTTTAGTCTTATATTTAGTTTATTCATGTCATGATCCTTTTCCTCGTTTAAATACTAAGAATTACTAGACTTACCAAACTTTATGTCTGACCTAGTTTGCTTTTGCCTCTTTTCTTCCATTCCCCCCCTCAGGTAGTCAGGGAGGGAAAAGCTCAGCTCATTTTGGGGTCGTTACTCTTTTAGAGCTTGAAGATTCTTTGGCGCATTGCTTTAAACTCCATTTTCTACTTCTATGGCTGGCTCATGCTTTATTAGGGAATATCATTGTCATTTTGTGCTTCTTATATATTAAACAAGGCAGATGCTTTCTTGTAATAAGTATTGGTGTTGTAAATCAATCTTTGTACAAGCCATTTTAATCAATAAAGGTTATTTATTTTTCGCTGCTTTATTTGTCTGTTTTGTAATTTTTCTGCATCTTGTACTAAAAATGCTCCACCGAAGTTAAGGCATTCCCTTTGTGAGTGACCTTAACGGAGGTGGGGTGTTTCACTTGGTATCAGAGCTAAAGGTTACCGGATCAGATAAAAAGATTTGAAAAAAATTATTTTCAAACGGTTTTAAAAGAAGCATTTTCAAGAGAAAAGTTTTGTTTTAAAGGCATATTCCCCAAAGCCATATGCACTTTCTTTTGATCCTCCGTTTGAATCCTTGTTTCCTTGTTTCCTGTGTCTCTGGGGCTCCTGGCTTTCTAGGAGGTAACCTCATCGCGGCATAGTTTCGTAGGCTTGATGGGACTATGACACTTGTCAAAGGGCAAACAAGTGCCCAACTTCCATCTATAGCCACAGTTGTATCACGTGCGGCTAAATTTCTTTCGAGCTTTGTAGGATTCTCCGTGCGATGGAGGCAGCTTTTGAGAGACATGTCAACAAGTTACACAAGGATGGCAAAGTTGAGAATGAGGGGGTTTGGCTAAAGAGCACAACACAGGGATGAAGAACCCATGGATATGGACTTAGTTCACAAAGGAGGGGAGGAAAGAATAGTAAAACCTAAAACAAGAGGAAGTATCTTTATTTTGGTATACCGGGTTGTATAATTAAGGGCAAGGGCAAAGAACAAGGGACATGATTTTCCGGAAGGCAAGTGCATGCTCTCACCGCCAGCATACCTGAGAGAGAGGTAGTAAGATTTCGGTTGAAAGAGTTTTTCCTTTTTGATTATCCTGTAAGAACTCCTTCCGATTTTAGAGCTTTACATCCGTATATATCTGCTTCCATAGTTGAGTCTCTCCACCCCAGATATTGTGTAGTAGAGGATACCATTATAGTCTCAAATCCAATTGCTGGTTCGGCCCATTTATTTTGACTTGTGAGGATTTGAGAATAGCTATATTTATGCTTATGTTTTTGGGCTATGGGTTGATTCTAGGCATTGATTGGTTAGCTAGTAATTATGAAACAAGGGTAGTTAGACTTTCGATTTGCCTCGGGAATACCCTTGAGATTTCATACGATCCTAAGGGATCAGTTTTCTTAGCTACCTAGAATCACTTTACTTATCTATCGACGATTTTCGTTCCGTTGGGGTAGTCCATGAGTACGCAAGATGTTTTGATTAGGGTAGGGGTTTTCCCCCTAAAATTCGCGATAGACTTCCGCATGTATCTAGATGACACCGCAAAGCCAGTTATGCGATCAATGATAATTCTGGAGCAGGATTGGCGAGGATAGCCAGAGTCGGTAAAATGCTCAATTGTTTGGTTGTTTTGTCAGTATCATCTCACATAAATCGTCCAAATTCGGAGGAGGTATCCCTTGGGTGCTTGTCTGATATTGTTTTAGGCCTTTGGGGTTTGTACTTGAGGGATGCCGAGTTCGACTAGGATGGTTTGCATAAGAAATAAATGGTTGGGGCAAGCACCCTAAGTTAGACTGACCTTAAGAGAGGTAATAAGCACATAGTAACCATTAGCTTTAGACCCTTATATTTGCAGCATGATGGATAAGCTAAGTAGAGGAGAGACCTCTGATCATCTTAGGTATATACACTTGGTAACATGATTAACATATGTTTTTCTCGGGAGGATCGTTCGACCACATTGGATACCCTCTAGCATAGTAAGTGAGCGAGGTCCTATCTTTACTAGTGGGTTTTGGAAATGGAGGCCAAGAAGCTTCGCGATCGTGAAGTTAAATTAGTTAAGGTACAGTGGAGTGAAGCTCAAGAAGATGCGACTTAAAAGACTGAAGACCGGATACGCGCATCATACCCTTTATGAGGGTATATCTTTGATTCCACTTTCTCTGTAATGTTTTTCTTTTAATAATATCCCCTAGGTCATATCTTCGATCCTTAGGTAGGAATCCATTTGGATGTAAAGATGCAATTGAAACATGTTATGATTGATGGTTGCAAGTGGTTGCCAGTGTTTGCTAGTGGTTGCTCGTGGATGCATATACACACATTAGGCACTAGATCGGCTCAGTCACTTTCATGTTTGCACATGCATATATGTTTTGTATATGGATTGAAACTTGATGTGTTATTATATGGATGTTGCATATGGATGAATGAATATGCACGCATATAGCACTTACATGACTAGGGATAATTGCATACATGATGGACTCATGGCACTGACATAATTCGCATTACGGAGGTCAACTGAACCAGTAGACCGCCTAATTTTACATTAGATAAGGACATGTACACACACTATGCATAGAATCATGAAAGCATTAGAATAATTTTTAGGGACAATGGATGCTTGTGACTGAATGGTTGAGTAGATGGATACTGGATGTTAGGATACATTCTTCTTAACTTGAAGATATCGGGGAAGAAATCCTTTAAGGAGGGGAGAATGTAACACCCCGTATTTTCTATAAACGTTAATGTAACAAATCAAAGTATACTTAACTTTTAAGGGAAGAATTAAGGGAAACGGGTTATGCCATTGCGTTCATCTGGGAATTTTGCTTGAGGTAGAGTCCGAGTTTGCGTGAATCGGACTTCGTATGAAGAAGTTATGGCCTTCGGAAGTTTCAGCTCAAATTTAAAAACAGCTCAGTTTAAATTCAAAACACACAGCCGGGTTGGGCAGGAAATTTCCCGCCCAGGACCTAGGTCGACCAGGGAGTCGACCTGGGTGTCGACCTGGGTACCCAGGTCAACCAGGGGGTCGACCTACCCTGGTTCGGCCAGACCAGATCTGCAACAAATTTTTGGCTTGTGTTGTGTCATTAGGGCTACGTGGTAACTCCTGATTGGTCTGATGATGATTTTTGATGTGTTGGACGGACCTGGTGGCTTCTATAATGATCTAACGGCTCTAAAACACTCTCTACACCTATAAAAGAATGCCTAGACCTAAGGTTTCTCCACACAAATTCTTTTAGGCGTCTACATGTTGTTTCTCTCTAGCCTCCACCATTAAAATAAATCTTATTCTCCCTTAAAACAAGTTATAGTTCTTCTTCAAATTGGAGACTCAAATCAAGTTAAAGCTTCAAGTTGGACCATAGGCATTCCGCTTCAAGCAACGTCACTCGAATCATAGCAAATCGCCTTTTCTAAACCGATCACTGTAAGTTCGGTTATTCCTTAGATTTGAACGTGTAATTGGAATTGTGAATGTAGTGAATCAAAATATAGAACTATACTAGTTTGCAAGTTAATTATCTTTAATTCGTGCTTATGTCAAATCGAAAGTTATATATGCCTTTGGATTTGATTTACGACTATGACTATGAGACTTTTGCCTATGACTATGACTATGAGACTTTTGCCTAAGACTATGACTATGAGACTTTTTTCCTAAGACTATGACTATGAAACTATTGCCTATGCAGCTATTGCCTATGACTATGACTATGACTATGAGACCTTTATCTAAGACTATGGCCATGAACTGTCGCCTATGAAATTATTGCCTACGACTAACTATGAGACTATTGCCTATGATATTGATTAAGAAATTATTGTGATTAGTCGCCCATGACTATTGTGGTTAATTGCCTATGACTATTGTAGTTAGTTGCTTATGACTATTCCCATTGTTACAATTAACCGATCATGTTGTACCTTGAACTGGCATTATGTTGGACCAAATCACCTATGCCTATTCCTTGATTATGTGGATCTCATATTTAGTGTGTAACTTGCTAGTTTATTCCTATTCACTATTATGTACATCGAACCTATTGGAGCCATTATTTTTGCATGCCTAATCTTTTATATCAATTATTGTGCTTATCCCCTATTCCTTTTGATTTGTGCCATTTCATGAGTACATAGAAAACTTGTGAAATCATGTTATACGTACAATTATGACGTGGGGATTGGGCGTAGCTTAATTAAGTTAATTTGGCATAATAAATATGTTGGCATAATCTAAATTTGCTATAATAGTGAATGATTTACATGCATATTAGACTTGGGCATAAATTGATAAATTTAATTGGCCGTAGAGTGTGTAATTGGCGTGTAAACCAAGTTTTGGACATAAACGGTAAACTAGAATATTAAATCTAGTTTTGACATGAACCGTAAATTGGAATATTAATCTAGATTGGGCATGAATTGTAAAAGGGGAATATTAAATCTAAATTGGTATAACTGCAAGTTGGGTTAATTGATTGGTAAATCAAGTTTTGGGCATAGAATATAAGTATGTTAATTTGCATGATAGTTGAATAGGATCTAGGCTAAATTGATTTTCGGAAAATTTACATAAATAGTAAATATGTAAATTTAGTAAAAGACGAATATGCCTAACCCGAGGTTAGACTGAGTTATGGTGTAAAATTGCCCGGAACCGACCGGCACATCCAGTGACCACAACAATACCTGTCGAATGAGGGTGGTTAGTGCATCAATCCTAGGAAGACCCGAGGTTAGACAGAGTTGTGGTGTAAACCTGCCCGGAACCGACCGGCACATCAAGTAACCACAACAATATCTGTCTAATGTGAGTGGTTGGTGGTTTAATTAATTAAGGCTCATGAATAAATCAATCTAGAAATGGTGAGATTAAGTAACTAGGGAAACACTTAACCGTAATAACATGTTACCAAAGACAAGAAGGGTGGGGTTAAGTAATCGAGAAAACACTTAGCCAATTCAACATGTTAACTAGACAAGATTGATAGGGGTCAAGTTAATTTGGACACTTAACCAACTTAACATGTTAACAAGGCAAGATTTGTGGGGGGTTAAGTAACTAAGGGAACACTTGACCATAATAACATGTTAACTAGACAAGTGGGTAGGGTTAAGTAAGTGTTTAACATGCTAATTAGACTAGATGGTGAGGTTAAGTAAATTTAGAACACTTAACCGTCATAACATGTTAATTAGACAAGTGGGTGAGGTTAAGTTAATAGGATACACTTAACCAATATATATATATACATACATACATACATACATATATATATGTATGTATGTATATAACATGATGAGTGGGCAGGTTAAGTTAACTTGAATGAATGGATAACACTTAACCAAGAATATATATCAACTTGAAACAGTGGGAGGGTTAAGTACATATCGGGTTGTGGGTAATATTAGTAATATAGGCCCACAAACTTAACCATTAAATAAACATGCTTGAACCAGTGGAAGGGTTAAGTACATATCGGGATTGGTGGTTAATATTAGTATATATAGGCCCACAAACTTAACCATTAAATAGACCTGATTGATTCGGTAGGAGGGATAAGTACATCACGTGTAGGTGGGTAATATTGTATATATATAGGCCCCCAAACATAACTAGTAGGAAACCCTAGTAACGGGGACCCATTTCAACAGTAACCCACATAGATGTATCACAGTACCCTGAGCAAGGAAGGGTGGGGCACGATTACTGGGCTGATTATAAACGGTCAAAATAGCGGCAGGGGTTACGTCAGTGTAGATTCCGACGGTTTACAGGTGTGCACATACTTCGGAGTTGAAAAGCAGGCACTGGGTACCAGTAGTTATACACTTTGCATCTTGAATCGTGTCGGGTCGCTATCATAAGGCTTGATACACCTTATGGTGCAACCAGCACAGAGTATCTACACGTAGAAGATGGTCGACTGACACAGACACATGGAAAATTAATACAAAGTAGGTAGCATAATCCCTAGTCGGACCTAGGTCGCGTAAACCCTGAATTCGAGAAGCGTTCAATAGGTAGCATAAACCCCAGTGGCCCTGGGTAGCGTAAACCCTGGTTGAATCTAGGAAGCGCTCGATAGTAAACCCGAGATTAGATCTAGGTAATAAATGGAATCCCCATAATAGACGTACACCTAAAGGCAACCGCAATTACGGGGATTGGGATCACGTTATCATATGATCATAGATTGCTAGTTTGGACACTAGTAGGTAGTGCAGAGATACAGAAATCAGTATAACAGGGTAGTTGCGAAGCAGAGAAGGAGTAGAAGCGCATTCAGTTTATCAGTACATTCAGTTTATCTGTACATTCAGTTTATCTTGCCATATCCCATGCTTACCCCCATGATATCTTGTTACTATGGTTAAGTCTTATATTTAGTTTATTCATGTCATGACCCTTTTCCTCGTTTAAATACTAAGAATCACTGGACTTACCAGACTTTATGTCTGATCTAGTTTGCTTTCGCCTCTTTTCTTCCATTCCCCCCACCCTAGGTAGTCAGGAAGGGAAAAGCTCTGCTCATTTTGGGGCCATTACTCTTTCCGAGCTTTAAGATTCTTTGGCGCATTGCTTTGAACTCCATTTTCTACTGCTATGGCTTGCTCATGCTTTATTGGGGAATATCATTGTCAGTTTGTGCTTCTTATATATTAAACAAGACAGATGCTTTCCTGCAATAAGTATTAGAGTTGTAAAACAATCTTTGTACAAGCTGTTTTAATCAATAAAGGTTATTTATTTTTCGCTGATTTATTTGTCTGTCTTGTAATTTTTCTGCATCTTGTACTAAAAATACTCCACCGAAGTTAAGACATTCCCTTTGTGAGTGTCCTTAATGGAGGTGGGGTGTTTCAATGCCTATTTTTGTCATTATATACCTGTCTTGTTATTATGCCAATTTCTATTCTATTCTCTCCCTCTTTCCCTTTTTATTTTTATATCCTAGGCTACCATCGATCCTAGGCCTATCGCTAAAATATGCGAGCGCAAGAAATTGGGAATGGTTGGGGATGATAAATTGGGGCATAATTTATGTTGTAAAACATGATTGGAATTTAGGGGCATAATCTGTACCCTGATCTAAAAAATTAATTTGGGCCATAACTTGTATCGTGAATCAGACTGGGATTTAGGGAACAACCTTTGATGAACATGAAAAATTGTTCAATAATGAACATGCCTAGTTTTATAGTAGTTATAAACTGTAACCGCACATAGATATGAGGTTAGATTACACTTGTTGAAGAAGTCTGCTCGGAACCGCTCGGCAAATCCAGTGTCCACAAGTGGTTAGTCTAATTGGGGGGGTCGAGTGCGTAAATGTACATGTAACGGTGTTAAGATACGAGGTTAAGTCCGACTTATGGAAGAAGTCTTCCTGGAACCACCCAGCATATCCCGCATCCACAACTGGTAGGCTTAATGTGAGAGGTCTAGTGCATTAACAGCCATAAATGGATTAATGATAATAACTTGTTAATCTGTAATACTTAACCTGTTTAATTCTGTGGGGGTTAGATGAACATATCAAACTGAGTAGGGGTTAAGTAAACATGCCTGAATCAGTGGGGGTTAAGCAAATCTTATTAAATATGTGGGTGCTAGTTATATATATAAACACAACAAACTTAACCTGTTTTATATGTTCGGGTTATGCAACCTTGTTAAACTATTAGGCATAACCTGTCAAAATCCTAGTATTGGGGATGCAAACCTAGGGGTTAGCTTGTGTCATCTGTTGTGTGGGACCCATATCGGTTAGTAACTCATCTTGGTATCAAATGGGGAACCCTGAACTAGGTCGGGGTTAGGGTACACTTACGGTGCTGATTATAAGAGGTTTATCTAAGTAAGGGTGTTGACAACACATTCCGTTGGATTCATGGGAGTGCATGAATCTTCTTGCGTTGGGACTATAAGACGTTGTGACATCAGTTGATATTGTTGCACCACTCACAAAAAGGGTTGCCAGTTTAGGAAGTGATACATTCTATTGTAGGGCCACTAGAGGGTATCTACGGGGTAGGGAGCCGATCGAATTGGGGTAGTAATGAGGGTACATCGGGTCTTGCTTGTTTAGGAGCCCGTTATTATCGTTGGGGGTAACACTTGTCATTTTTGTTGGGCTACCTGTTATTATTATACAGGGTAAAACCCATCACTAGAAGTACACCTAAGTCTACCGGTCTATTTCTGTTGGGATCGTCATGATTCTGTTATACTAGCATTACAGCAGAGAAAAGTACTTGAGAAACACAATATACTCTGTTCTGTTTATTTTATTTATCCGGCTCATTTTGCTGTACCTGCCTTATGATACTGTTATCTCTCTCATCCAATTTATATGCCTGTCATAATGGTTTTACTTATTTATATGATAAAAGTAACTGGGCTCGCCAGACTTTATGTCTGACCTGTTTTGTTTCCTTTCCTCGCTCTTCCTCCCCTCCCCCTCCCCCAGGTTCTCAGGTGGGAATACTCAGGCTTGATTAGGATTCTCTCTTTCATTCTGCTTGGACCTGCTTAGATGTACTGCTTTGATTTCCTGTCTTCTCTGATATGGTTATTTTTGGGGATTATATTTTTTATATATTGTTGTACTATGATGATCTAAGTACAAGAAAAAAAACTGTAATGGGTTTGTTTTATTTCAGACTTATGATGTAACTGGGTTTTGGACCACGATGTTTTCTGTTTAACAAAGTTTTAAATTCCATTGTTATTTTATATTTGTCTTGTGATGTTTCTGTTTCTGTTTCTGTTTACCTATAATGATTCACGAAACTTAATGCATTCTGATAAAGAGTGACACTAACAGACGTGGAGTCTCACATTTTCTAACTAAGTTATGGTTGTTGGTTCAAAGAAGTGCTTAGTTTGATTAAAGTTGGGCCAAATTAGTTTCTAACGGAAAAATCATACAAACCAAAAGTATTCTCAAACTTCATAAGTCGGTTTGAAACCTACAAATGTCAGATCATAGCTAAATTTAAAACTATTCTAAAATTTGATGATTAGCTCCATTGTTCGACTAAAACTCAAGTTGATTGTCAATCTCAACACTAAAATCAAGAGATTTAAAACCATAGAAAAAGAAATTTGGGTATAGGTGATGAAACTAGGACCAAGATAAAGATACTTACCTTAAATTTACAAGTCGAGATAAATTAGAACAATTTTTGAGTAGTTGGAAAACTTTGTTCTTGGAGCTTGAAAATTCTAATTGCAAGTAAAAGAAAGAAGAAAAGAACATATTATTTATGGAAGAAAGGAAAAACAAAATCAATAGTTGGATTAAATCTGGTCGTTCAACTAGGAATACTGAGAAGCTAGAGAATCTTATATGCATGGGAAATTAGAGCCCTTGATTTGAAATGTTAAGAACATCCCTTCACTTGCAGGAGCAGGGAAAATGTAAGCCCTAAAATAATTAGGAAGAACCGATGGCATAAATGGCAGTCGAAGGATGTCATAAACGAAGACCTTTCAGTCCAGATAAATCTATTCCATCAGAACTTGCTTTTGTATGCCAGACTAAAGAGAAAAAAGTTCCCATCAATAAAGGAATTCGCCTCTAGGTGCCCGAAGGGTATGTTCTTCGGAATAACAATCTCTAAGGAAAAACTAAATTCTCCCTTCGGGTCAGTTGAAAGAAGTGTTTCATTAACTTGATATCTCATAATGCAATTATTAAGAGAAAAATCATTGAAAAGAAGACAACTATTTGGTAGTACCAAAAGTTGGGAGCATGCAAAAGATTGTTCCTCCTATAAATAGCCGAGTTTCTCAAATAACATATTCCGTTTAGAGAAGTAATCGGAAAGCAACTCAGCAGATGCCCATTAGGAAATATTTAGGAGGACATGCTGTTATTCCAAGCTGCGTTAAGAGCACAAGTCATTTGTCATTAGAGGTGCCTTTATTAGACCTTCAGTTTCGCCATCGCAAAAGCATCACTACGAAAGCTTCAAGGCGTATAAAGGTTCAATGTGCACCTATAATTACGACCTCATGGGACCGGAATCAGGATCAATTTTTTTATTCTCTCATTTGTACTAGAAAAGACTAAGTTGAAAACCTAAATTTCTAAATTAATTTTTGGATTTTCAAGACTGGGATATAAATTATGTATACTTTTTCTGGGTAGTAATAAAAAGAAACCCATTTATTGAGGTAATATCAAGACACTCTTAAATTATTATACTAGTATTATCTTATCACTTTTTAGCTTTAGCGCTAAAAGCATTAAAAGGAATATTTCTACAAGAATGCCACCAGTTTAACCAAAAGGTCTTAATGAACAACACAACATTTAGAGCCTCATTGTAACACCCCACACTTTTCCAAGCCCGAAATTCAACAAAAATCAAAACTCAAACACATCCAAGCATGGAGAGTATAATTCTGGTACCTGCAATTAATAAGCATGAGCACTAACAAAGTAAAATAAAACTCACAGCCGAAATGAAATAAGATAACGAACACCGACTAAGGCGACTACCTTAAGGCATATCACCACATCGTGATCGGGCATGAGAGAACGAGAATCAAAACCAAGCTTGAATACTTGCTAAGACCTGTCTTCCCCAAGATAAACCTACGATTTGTTATGAGGAGGGGGTCGGAATAACAAGGCTTGGTGAGTAGAAAATGCATAACACTGTCTACAATACACAAATGTACTCCACTTGGTCAAAACCAAAACATAAGTCTAAAGTGATAGTAATTCTAACCTGCCTGTAACACCCCGTAATTCTGTGACATTAAGATTCACAAATTAAAGTATAATTATTTTTTTAAAAGAAAAATTAAAAGAAAAAGATCCATGCAGTTGTTTAATTTAAGTATTGTAAATAACATGAAAAAGAGAAGGAGAGAACAATAATTATTATTGGTCTAAGACTTATTAACAAAAGCCTCTGTAGCTCAGTTGGTTAAGGCGTTGGATTTGTAGCATGGAGGTCGGGGGTTCGAACCCCGACGGCGGCATAATTTTTTATTTTTGTTTTAGAGAGGGCCAACTGAACATGCAAATATATGTACGTATACAAATTCGAAATTTAAAAAGGATAAGAACGTGCATATAAGGAAATAAAGAAAATATATATATATACATATGAGAATATAAATATATATATATGCAAAAATATATGTATACGAAAGATAAAATTCAAGATAAGGCTACAGTCAATGAAATATGGCAACATCATTTGAAGTTTGAAAATAAAATGAAAGTTGTGCGTATATATATATACGCGTAAAATGGTCGTTAGAGGAATTGTATACATATAAGAATATTTCATGTGAATAAAACAGTTAAATAAATTCCAGAAATTCAAAAGTTCGAAAATCAAACTTCTACGCCAAAACAATTCATTCGAAATTCAAATTTCTACGCCAAAATAGCTTGTGGGACCCAATGCTGACTCAGCACTGCGTGTATGATAAGGTTTGGCTAGATTCATCTACGTACCTGGACTATTTTCTTAACCGGGTTCAATGCTGACTCAGCGCTGCGTGTACGATAAGGTCTTGAGCAGCTATATAAACAGCCCTAGTCTTCATTCTCTTTGCACCAATTCTCTTCTATCCTTATGCTGCTAAGATTCATGGCTTCTTCCCCTCCTCTAAATTTTCTTAAATAATTAAAATAAAATATAAATTCAAGACATGGAGATGCTGCTCAAATCTGTTCAAGAGAAGATTCAAATCAAAGTGAAGAATTCAAAGGCTAAATCAACAAACCTCGAGCAACGACATGCCAATCTTAGCATCGCCGTTCTTCTATTCTAGATCTAATTTCTGTAAGTCAGTTATTTTTAGATTTGAACGTTTTTCTTTGTTCGTGACATGAAATTAAAGGAATAAAAGAATATGCCAAATCTCTCTCTCTCTCTATTCGAATCAGTGCCTACATTCTTGAACCTAATTAAGAACTGTTATGATTTGAGGACAAATAAGACTATGACTTTGGACATTGCCTATGACTATGAACATTGCCTATGACTTTGGACATTGCCTATGACTATGAACATTGCCTATGACTGTGACTGTGACTATGAGGATTATTTCCTTGACTAAGCCTATGCCTTTGATTAGAAAACATAAACTATTGCCTTTGACATAACAAGGACATCTGTGATTAAACACCTATGATTCATGATTAGGAAAGTGTTGTTTAAGCTTTGTGATTATGAGATTGGGTCTAAACCCGATTATTTATTCTGCCTATCCTTGGTTTTCTTTGGTTTTAGACCATGGGAATTTACCTATTAAGTTAGGTCTACCCATGTTCTTGAACCTACTCTGTCTATTCTTGGTTTTAGACCTTGGGAATTTACCTATTAAGTTAGGTCTACCCACGTTCTTGAACCTACGTCGTTATTCAAAACCATTTTATGCCAGTTGTTGTATCTATCCTTTTCATAGCAATCTTTGGTTCATTCCCTATTTGGTACGAATCTAGATTTATCTATAATCTAGATTGAAACACGATTGTACGAACGGTGGGAATGCGATTTGGGGCAAAATATGAAATTTACTAAAACGTAATTTAACTTGGAAATTGGCATAAATTGGGAACATGTATTATGGCATGTTCATAGGAATGCAAATTGGATAAATTTGACATAAATTATAAGATGTGTAATTTGAATCTTGTATTGACGTGTAAATCTAGTATTTACATGAATAGTGAACTAGAGTAATAAGTCTAGTTTGACGTGAATTAGAATGTTAAATCAGAATTGGATTAGCTAATTTGGCTCGATAAGTATATTGGCATAAACTTGAAATTGGCCATAATTGGGAGTAATTGTCAGGATTAGCAAAATCATGGTTAATGACACTTGATTTGGTATAGTTTACATACCAAAAAGCATAAACATGATTTAGAGGGAAAATGGGCCATAAGAATGAATGTTGACAATTTACATTAAAAGGGGAATTAGGAAATAAGTAAATTAGGAATAATTCACTTATAGAATTTGTTCTAAATGAGAAATGTAAACTTAGACAAATTAAAGGTTTGTTAAACGACATCTCTTTTAATGAAACACCAGAAAGTTCTAGGGTGACAGAGAGGATAGTGCCTAGGCTTGAGTTTGGAAAATACAAGTTTCCTGCTCTCCCTGGCTATCCCTAACTGATCCGACGGACGGGATGGTTACTTTCAAAACCTGATTTGAAAACTAATCAAAACCCCTTTTGAACTTAGAAAACACGAATATGCCCAACCCGAGGTTAGACTGAGTTGCGATGTAAACCTGCCCGGAACCAACCGGCACATCCAGTAGTCGCAACAATACCTGTCTAATGTGAGTGGTAGCGGCTTTAATTCATTTAATTAAAGCTAGAACAAGAATGGTAGGGTTAAATTCACTAAGACACTTAACCAATTCAACATGACAACCAGACTGGTGAGTGGGGTTAGGGCCATACAGTTAAGCTAGAATGGGGGGGTTAAGTCCATAGGAACACTTAACCAATTTAAACACAGTTAAGCTAGAATGGGAGGGCTAAGTCCATAGAGACACTTAACCAAACTCAAGGTAGCAAAACGAGACTTGTAGGGGTTAAGTAAAGTTAATACACTTAGCCAAATTAATATGTTAACTAGACTAGAGGTTGGGGTTAAGTAAAATCTAATACACTTAGCCAATTTGATATGTTAGCTGGGCTAGATCGTAGGGTTAAGTAAACTTGAACACTTAACCATCAGGTTGTGATAAAGGAATGGGGTTAAGTCTAGAACATGAAGGGATAATACTTGACCATTAATAATAACATGTTAGTTAAAACAGACGGGCAAGGTTAAGTTAAAAAGGAACACTTGACCAACACAGGGTGAATGGGTAGGGTTAAGTAATAAATACTTAACCAATACAACTTGGTTTGTGGTAGGGTTAAGTCAACATGAGTTATTGACAACACTTAACCAGTT
>JASFAX010004825.1:0-38174 GCA_030737875.1 Allium sativum
AAATTCCATAGCGACTATTCTGAATTTTAAAATGGACAAAACTTTTAATTTTTAAAGTGAAATCTCAATTTTTCAAATTCGTTAGAAATATATAATTAAACAGAATGAAATATTTCTAGTTTCGTCCAATTCTAACTTATATTGAATTTTGTATAGTCAATTGAAATTTAAAATCGAATTGTCAAGCTGTCGCGCCATTTCAGGCTCGTTTTATAATTAAAATAAATTTATTTGTTCTAACTTCGATTTAAATAAATTTTTAGTTGTTATTATTTAAAATAAATCATTTTAAGTATTCAAAATCCATTGAAATTGCTAAAATAAAAATTCTAAATTGGTTCTGAAAATCCGGGTTGTTTCAATCTCCCCTACTTAAAATCTTTTAGTCCTCGAAAAGGAGCGGAGTTGAAAGTTGTTTAACTAACCAACTCAACTTTCATTCTGGCGTTCATCCTTCAACTTTTCAGTTCCTAAGAATTTTCAAATTCTTCAAAAATTTGGCTAACACCCTAAATTTTCGCCATAACCTCCTTTGTACGGGGAGACCTTTAAAACCACAACTAGCCTCACAGGGCCCTCATCAGTCCAAAAGAAAAAGAAAAATCCAAGCGGCTCATAAAATCATCAAAACCCAGTAAATTAGTAAACATATACCTATTTGTCGGGTATACAATTTTATTCCTCTTCTTATCTTCCTTGCCATGACCTGTTCACAAACATATATGTACATGCATGCAATTTCAACAAAATTTTAATTCAGTTCAATATTTGATTCAATTTGGCTAAATTTACCTTCATTTCTCTTATTGGTTTTATGGTTCCAATATATTTTTATTAATCAGACTAATAATCAAACAACACACCCAACAATCTATTAATTGATTATCTTTTCGAATATATAACTTTGTATATAGTCAAAAATCATATTTTGTGTGACAAATCACAAACAATAAATGCTAGCTAGTTTTGGTTCTCACACCAGTCAATTGGAAATATATAGATATCCCACTTTCGAAGCTCGAACATAAACTCTGATGATGAGTACTCAATCATCAGAATCATCTCCAGGCTACTGGAGTGTGATTCTATGTCCATCCAGTATATTTGAGGCTTCGAATACATGTGGATCAGACGTATGTTAAAATCTCTATATACCCGATAGTTCAAATCAATTTAAAACAAATTACTCAAATACGTATAATAAGGTTTAAATTTTCAAAACAAAATTTGTTTTCATTTTTATTTTAAAATTAACACTCTTTACACTCATTCCAGGATACTACTGATCCCATCTCTAACGATTCAATCCTATTGGATATTACTAATCCAATCTCTGATGAATTCTTTCGTTTGGTTCTAATATGTCTTTTTCTCGAGCTCTGCAAACCAAAGCTCTGATACCAACTGAAACGACCCAAACTCGCCCTTATGGGAAAGCCCGAATTGAGTTGAGAACACGAAAAGCAGAACACAAACAAAAGAACATTGTATTGCTTATTACAACAATTTACATCAAGTACAAGAATATAACAGAGTATGAATAAATATTATACATCAGAAAAATACCAGAGATTTGAATTACAAAGCATCGGAAAAATAATACATAACATAATCTGAAAGAAATACACGGATACAGAGCATTCCGAATATAGCTCTGGTTGTAAATCCAGGATCCTGTATAAAGAAATATGCAAAAACCCAACTACTAGCTTCCCGTGTGGAAAATAGTGGCACCTAGAGTTTAGGCTAAAATAATAAACTCCAAGTTAGTCATGTGACTGGTGTGAGAACTAAAACGATTATTTAAAACTTTACCTTTAAGTAGAGTAAATCAAGGGACCACACCGTATAACATGGAACAGGTTTCCTCCCAAGAATACCAGTGCATAAAACAAACAGCGCAATGCTTTTTGGAAAAATGAAGCTATTACAAAACTTAGGTCCCATCACACAATGCAACGCAAGCCAGAGGATAGAGTTTTACCTTACAATATCCAAACATGCTTGATATGTTTAAAACAAATCATTTTGATATTACTATAAGTATATGGTGTCAAAATCACTTCAAATATAAATGTATCAATCATAGACGGCATAGTATCCCATGCTACTATGTCTCCATGCTAGGTTTTACAACTAAAACTGAAATGCCACGCATTGGAAATTTGATTTCCATCTATGAGTTGAGGCCAGGGATGGCTCTTCACCGCTTCTAGGCACTCTAGAAAATGTCTCAAGACTACACACTCTGGGAAACCCTTGGATCGGTTGGGCCGGTCCTCTCTTACGTTTGAGGATTATCAATTCCTGAACACACGTTTCCCGGTCCTATCAGACCTATCCATCAGCTCCGTAGTAATCGATATATCTGAGGCGCATCGCTATACGTCATCCACATAGATAAAAATATATCTGAGGCGCCTCGCTATACGTCATCCACATAGATAAAAAAATATAAATGTCTGGGCTCCATACCGTGACACCACCCATAGCTAGAAAGAAACGTCATGTTCTCCCAACGGTCTGATCCCCTTTTTGACTCATACTGAGGTGTGAGGCTCGCGAATTAACGCTATACACAAAGTTGTGCCCTTTAAGGCCGTGCTTTGATCATCAACCACAAGACTCTGCTTTTCAACAAAAGCCTTAATCATTTGCGTCTCCGCATGCCACACTGAAAATACACGCCATGCAATTGATGTCTATCGATATATAACGTCTAAGCTCATACGTCTCAGAGAAGGGTGTTAAGTAAGAGAATAAATTCTCCACCACCAAACAGATATATATTTAATAGAGATCAATCAACACAGAATAAAATACAATGTCAGACACACATCCATTTACTAGTTCATTCTGGGTCTGAATGAAACCGAAGGCACCTTATTCCTCGTCCCATATGTCCAATACACGAGAGAGGTCCTCGCATATCCGGTTGATCTCCAAGTACGTCTGGATGATCACCACTTATTACCTTATCTTGGGTGTACATCCCAATTAAGACATCAGTAATCATCCAAATGATGTGAAGACCTCCAGTCTTCAACCACTGTCTTCGTCGTCGACTTAACGTCGAATCAGTTATTCAGAATGGGTATAAACTCGGCCTTTCCGAATAACTCGCGTATATAATAAACAAGTGGTATAAAAACACAACATACGCCTCATTCCAATCCAGAATATTCTTTTATTCAAATATTCTTATACTTTGGGAAAGGTTCCCATTAATTTTACCAAAGATAAATTCTTTTAAATTTATTCTTTAATCTTCCTTTGGATATCAATTCTAAACCAAATTATGGTTTATCAACTAGTCGGGATTAGCGAACCTTACCGAAGTAATCATTTGTTTAATTTCCCAATCCCAACCTATTCATCCCATGGAGCAAAACTGGTTATACTTCATATCTAACAATACGGTTTTACTGGTAAATTTATTTACCATTTCACGTTCAAATCTAATTAAAGATTTAACTATCGCTTGGAGCAAACTGGTGAAACTCCATTCTTGATCATTTCCCTAACTTAAATTATCACATTCTCATTTCAATCTAATTAAAGGTTCATTAAAACTCCACTTAGTTTTAATCTTCCCAAAAATCAATATTAATGATTATTTAACTTTGGAAATACAAACGTGCCACATCGACAATCTACACCGTACCATTGATTTCTACCGATATATAACCTCTAAGCTCGTACGTCTTAGAGAAGGGTGTTAAGAAAGAGAATAAATTCTCCGCCGCCAAACAGATATATATTTAGTAGAGATCAACGAACACAGTTCGAAATACAATGTTAGACATGTAATCTTGTCTTTAACTGGGTTAAAAAACCAGTGTCTTTTAAAACATGATTCACGATAAACCCGAAATCACATTCCATTAATTATGGAATCTTCACGGAAAACAGATCAATATATATTTGATATCAATTTCCATATCCAACTAATGATATGTAACACCCCACCTCCATTAAGGTCATTCAAAAAGGGAATGCCTTAACTTCGGTGGAGCGTTTTTGGTAAAAGATGCAGATAAATTACAAGACAGACAAATTAAGCATTATAAACAAGGTGGTTCAGTCAAGCTTTTAAACAATTGTCTCAATCGTACTTAAAAACAATATATAGAACTTCTGTATTGATTCAAAAACTTCCAAGTATAAAAGAAGCATAAAAATATAACAATTATATTCCCCAATGAAGCATGAACCAGCCATAGCAGTGTAAGAGAGAGTCCAAAGCAATATATCGACTATCTTCGAGCTTGAAAAGAAAATTGATCTAAGTGGTAACATTTCCTCCCTGTGAACCGGGGGGGAACGGAAGAAAAGAGACGAAACAAACTAGGTCAGACATAAGTCTGGTAAGTCCAGTGGCTTTCAGCATATAAATAGGCAAAAGCATTATGACATGAATAAACTGAATATAAGACAATACCGTGATAACAAGGATAACAAGATTACATACGATTAGCATAGATATGATAAGGCAAGATAAATTGAATGCACTTCTACTCTTTCTCTGTTTCGCTACTACCATGTTGTTCTGATTTCTATATCTCTGCACCACCTAACTAGTGTCCCAACTAGTAATCTATATAAAATTATCATATGATAATGTGATCTCAATCCCCGCAATTTTGGTAGCTTTCAGGTGTACATCTAGTACGAGGACCTTACCTCAATCGGCCTAATTGCCACGAAGATGTTAGATGAACCCTCACTACCATATCGATCAGCTCCTTACTCGTATTAACTTTCCTTGTGTCTATGTCAATCGGCTCTCTCTTGCATGTGATACCCTGCGCTGGCCCCACCATAAGGTGTATCAATCCCTATGATAGTGACCCGACACAATTCAAGATGCACAGTGTATAACTATTGGTACCCAGCGCCTGCTTTTTCCTACTCCGGAGTACGTGCATGCCCGTAATCCGTCGGTACCTACACTGACGTATCCCTGCCGCTATTTTGACCGCTTATAATCAGCCCAGTAATTGTGCCCCACCCTGCCTAGTTTCAGGGTACCTTGATACATCTATGCGGGTTACTGCTGAAATGGGTCCTCGTTAATAGGGTTTCTTTACTGGTTAAGTTTGTGGGCCTATGTTTACTAATATTACCCACCAACCCGATATGTACTTAACCCTCCCACTGATTCAAACATGTTTACTTAATGGTTAAGTATGTGGGCCTGTATTTACTAGTATTACCCACCAACCCGATATGCACTTAACCCTCCCACACATTATGTCATATTGGTTAAGTGTTGTCCATTCATGTTAACTTAACCCACCCACTCATCATGCCATGTTGGTTAAGTGTTTCTCAATAACCCTTCTCACTTGTCATGTTGGATTGGTCAAGTGTTTCCTATTAACTTAACCTCGTTCATTCATCATGTTATATTGGTTAAGTATTCCCCCATTAACTTAACCCCATTCGTTCATCAAGTTACATTGGTTAAGTGTTTCTTATTAACTTAACCCCACGCGTTCATCATGCTGTATTGGTTAAGTGTCATCAATCAATTCAAGTTAACTTAACCCACCCACTTGTCGTGTTATATTGGTTAAGTGTTGCCTTCTTGTGTTAACTTAACCTTCCATGCATCCTGTTATATTGGTTAAGTGTTGCTCTCTTGTTTTAACTTAACCCTACCCATTCATCATGTCATATTGGTTAAGTGTTTCTTATTAACTTAACCCTTCTCATTCATCATGTTGTACTGGTTAACTTAACCCTGCTTACTCGTCTAATTAACATGTTATAATAGTTAAGTGTTCTAAATTTACTTAACCCCACCTTCTTGTCTAATTAACATGTTATAACGGTTAAGTGTTCTAAATTTACTAATCCCCATCTTCTTGTCTAATTAACATGTTATAATGGTTAAGTGTTGCCTCAGTGAACTTAACCCTACCATTCTTAACATGTCTTGTTCATTAGCATTAATTGATTTATTAATGCACTAACCTCTCACATTAGATCTATGTTGTTGCGGTTACTAGATGTGTCGGGCGGTTCCGGGCAGTTTTACACCACAACTCAATCTAACCTCGGGTTTTTCTTAGGCATGATGCGCTAACCATTCACATTAGATAGGTGTTGTTGCGGTTACTGGATGTATCGGGCGGTTCCGGGCAGTTTTACACTGCAACTCAATCTAACCTCTAGTTAGGCATGTTTATCTTTTAGCATACTTACCATACATGTCCAAATCTAAATGTTATATGCTAATTATCCCAAATTCACAAAACTAGTCATGTTTCAAATTCTCAAGATATACCTAAACAAAGCTAATTACAAGTTATGCCCCACAAATTCAAATTCAAGTTATTACTCAACATAGGTTACACCCAATCTTCCCAAGTTTGCAATAATAGTCATGCCCCTAAAAATTACGATATAACACATGCCTTAAGGTTTAGTCATATTGCACCGTACAAAATATTCTCCAAAAACCCCCAATCATGATTCACAGTATAAACTATGCCAAATTATGGCCTTTAATTACAGTGCATGCCAATTTACCCAAAATTCCAATTTAGGCGTGTTCACATTTAACAGTTATCCCTATCTTACTATAGGTTTTCATGCATAATCTCCTTCTTCCAAGTCATAAACTATCATATATAATATGCCCCAATTTTACGACTTAAACCACAACATGTACTATGCCTTACATGTTTCCATTTCAATTTACGCCCCAAACCCTAAGTCATATGTCCAATATACTTTATGCCTAAATTTTCAAGTCAAATGTTCGACCCACTTTATGTTTTAAATACAACATATGTTATGTGCTCAAATCAGTTATTCCCAATTATACATAATTTAATACTTCTCTCAATTTTAGCGCTGGTCATGTCCAAATCATATATTATACCCAATTTTAGCGCTGGTCATGTTCAAATCATATATTATGCCCAATTTTATTTCCAACGTACGTTCATCTCTAATGAGATTTGGCTCAGGCTCGCAGTAGCCTGGCTATAGAAACAAAAAGGGAAGAAGGAAAGAAGAGACAAAGAATGGACCTAATATTATCAATGAGATAGATCCAATGGATATAGAAAGAAAGATAGAAATAGGCATAATCTCATATTCAGATTTATTACAATGTCAGAATCACAATTAACTTTTATTTCTGAAAGTAACATGAACTTACAAATTACAGAATGGTCTTGAATTTGGGATCTGATTTCTGAATTTGATTAGCTATTCCTTTTATGTAGACTTTGATTGTTAACTTGAAAACTCTAATTTGATTGATTAAGGTGGTGGCTAGGTCACTTCAGGTTTTAGCAGCATATAAGCGCTTATGAATTCGTGTGTAGAAAACAATAGGTTTAGGGGTCTTTTTATAGGTGTATATAGAGATTTAGAGCCTTCAGATCAATCTAGAAGTCATCAGAATCGTCTAGAGCAGAATACCACGTCACACAACGAATCAGAGAGCAACACATGGCAGAACACGTCATCGACCAGATCTGGGCCAATAGGGGTCAACTCCCCTATAGGGGGGTCGACACCTATGTCGACTCCCCTTGGGGAGGGGGGGGGGTCGACACCCTAAGCGGAAATTTTCCCGCTCAGCCTATTCTGCTTGAATTTCGAATTTTGAACTTGGTTTGAGATAATTAATTATTATTTATATTTTCTGTTTAAACATGAAATCTTCTGAACTCCATAACTTCTTCATACGAAGTCCGATTCATGCAAACCTGGACTCTATCTCAAGCAGAATTCCGAGACGAACGCAACAGCGCAATCTATTTTACTTAGTTCTTCTTCTAAAATTAAGTACTCTTTAATTTGTCAATTTAATATTCACAGGAAATACGGGATGTTACATTCTCCCCTCCTTTAAAGGCATTTGTCCCCGAAATCTCCAAGTCAAGGAGAATGTATCCTAACATCCAACATACATATACTCAACCATTCAATCACAGGCGTCCATTTTCCTTAAAAAATTGTATCTAATGCTTTTCATGAACATAAGCATAGTGTGTCTATATGTCCTTATCTAATGCAAAAATTAGGCGGTCTACTGATTCAGTTGACCTCCTTAATGCGAATTATGTCAATGCCATGAGTTCATCATGTATGTAATTATTCCTAATCGTACTTTATAACTTCTACATGAGTGCTTAACCATTCATACAAATACAATATCCATGTGATAACACATCAAGTTTCAATCCATATATATAAAAATTCACTCATGCATATGCAATATGGAAGTAACGGAGCCGATCTAGTGCCTAATGTGTGTATATGCATCCACGAGCAACCACTAGCAAACACTTACATCCACTTGCATTCATCAATCATAACTTGTTTCAAACACATGTTTACATCCATTGGCTTCTACCTAAGGATCGAGGATAGAACTGAGAGGATATACTTAAAGGATAAAGACTAGCATGCAAATAAATTTTACAGAAGAAGAGAGGTCAAGGATATACCTTCAAAAAGGGTATGATGCGTGTATCTAGTCTTCTGTCTTCTAAGTCGCATCTTCTTGAGCTTCACCCTATTGTGCTCTGAGTGTCTTAACTCCACGATGGCGTAGTTTCTTAGTTTTTGTTTCCAAAATATGAGTTGGAACTCATTTCACTGTCGCCTCATGTTCCACCTCTTTTTCTTATAGTGTACTTGGCACTACAACTTCTGTCGTGTTATACTAACATCCCCAGAACTATCTCTTGAAAATAAATAGATGCTAACCATGTTACCAAGTGTATATACCAAGATGATTATATTCTTCTCCGTCAATCTTGTAAGTGGGGCTAATACCTTCTCAAAGTCCTTAATTAACTTCCTATATTAGCCCGCTAGTCCAAGAAAGCTTCTTACTTCTGTTGCATTCCTTAGGACCTTCCAGTCTTGCACCGCAACTACTTTTGCGAGATCTACTGCTATGCTTTCTTTGGCCACCACATGTCCTAGAAACCTTACTTCTTCTCACCAAAAATGACATTTTTGGAGAACTTCGCCTTAAGTTGATGCACTTGGAGGGTATCCGAGACTTCCCTTAGATGCAAAGCATGTTCTTCCTCATTCTTAGAGAAAACCAAAATATCATCTATGCACAAGCGAACTGAACCATCTGCCTTTGTAGCGAAAACAACTAGAGCAACCCATTCAGAAATACTTCGCCTTATTAACCCTTTTTCAAGTAAGTCTTTTACTGGTTTACTGAGCCCTTCCTTTCCCTTGGATTCATGTGTCGTACAGGTAGTGCAACTGGTTTTGCATTGTCAACTAGATATATGCGGAAGTCTATCTCGCGTTTTAGGGGATAATGCCCTAACCTGATCAAAAACATCTGCGTACTCATGGACTACTCTAACAGATCGCAAATCGTCGATAGATGCATCAAGTGATTCTAGGTAGCCAAGACAAACTGATCCCTTAGGATCGCATGAAATCTCGAGAGTATTCCCGAGGCAAGTCAAAAGTCTAACTACCTTCTTTTCATAATTACTAGGTAACCAATCCATGCCTAGAATCAGCCCATAGCCCATGAAACCCGAAAACATAAGCATTACACTTAAACTCAATACTTAACATAGTTATTCTCAAATCCTTACTAATCAAAGATAAATGAGTCGAACCACCAATTGGATTTGAGACAATAACGGGATCTTCTATTATACAAGTACTAAGGTGCAGAGATTCAACTATGGAAGCAGATATAAATGAATGTGAAGCGCTAAAATCAAAAAGAGTACTAACAGGATGATCAAAAAGAAAAACTAGACTTTTTCAACAAAAACTTTACTACCTATCTCTCAGGTACGCTGGCGGTGAGAGCATGCATTTTCCCTCCTGAAAATCTTGTCCTTAGTTCTTGCCCTTGTCCTTAATTATATGACCCGTTATACCATAATAACGACACTTCCTCTTGTCTCAGGTTTTCCTATTCTTTCTTCCCTTCTTTGTGAATCAAGTCTATATCCACGAGTTCCTCATCTTTGGGTTGTGTTCCTTAGCCAAACTCCCTCATTCTCCTCTTTGCTATCTTTGTGTAACTTGTTGACAAGTCTCTTGAAAGCTGCCTCCATCACACATAAAACCCTATAAAGCTTGAAAGAAAATTAGCCACAGGTGAAACTATTGCGGCTATAGATGGAAGTTGGGCACTTCTTTTCCCTTTGACAGATGTCGTAGTCTCAACAAGCCTACGGAACAATGCCGCGATGATGTTACATCCCAGAAAGCCAGGAGCCCCAGAGACTCAGGAAAGAAGGAAACAAGGATTCAAACAGAGGATAAAAAGATAGTGCATATGGCTTTGGGGAATATTCCTTTAAAACAAAACATTTTCCTTAGAAAATGCTTCTTTTAAAACCATTTTGAAAATAATTTTTCAAATCTTTTATCTGATCCGGTAACCTTCTGCTCTGATACCAAGTGTAACACCCCACCTCCGTTAAGGACACTCACAAAGGGAATGCCTTAACTTTGGTGGAGCGTTTTTGGTAAAAGATGCAGATAAATTACAAGACAGTCAAATAAAGTAGCGGAAAATAAAGTCATTTTATAAACAAGGTGGTTCAGTAAAGCTTTTACAACAATTGTCTCAATCATACTTAAAAACAACACATAGAACTTCTATCTTGATTTAAAAACTTCCAAGTATAAAAGAAGCATAAAAATATAACAATGATATTCCCCAATAAAGCATGAACCAGCCATAGCAGTGGAAGAGAGAATCTAAAGCAATCCATCTACTATCTTCGAGCTTGGAAAGAAAACTGGGCTAAGTAGTAACATTTCCTCCCTGTGAACCTGGGGGGCGGGGGAGGGAAACGGAAGAAAAGAGGCGAAACAAACTAGGTCAGATATAAGTCTGGTAAGTCCAGTGACTTTCAACATACAAATAGGCAAAAGCATTATGACATGAATAAACTGAATATAAGACAATACCGTGATAACAAGGATAACAAGATAACATACGATTAGCATAGATATGATAAAGCAAGATAAACTGAATGCACATCTACTCTTTCTCTGCTTCGCTACTACCCTGTTGTTATGATTTCTATATCTCTGCACCACCTAACTAGTGTCCCAACTAGTAATCTGTATAAAATGATCATATGATAATGTGATCCCAAATCCACATTTGTGATAGCCTTCAAGTGTACATCAAGTATGAGGACCTTACCTCAATCGGCTTAATTGCCATGAAGATGTTAGATGTACCCTTACTACCCTATCGATCGGCTCCTTACTCGTATTAACTTTCCTTGTGTCTGTGTCAATTGGCCCTCTCTTGCATGTAGATACCCTGTGCTGGCCCTACCATAAGGTGTATCAATCCCTATGATAGCGACACGATTCAAGATGCACAGTGTATAACTACTAGTACCCAGTGCCTGCTTTTTCCCACTCCGGAGTACGTGCACGCCCGTAATCCGTCGGCACCTACACTGACGTATCCCCTGCCGCTATTTTGACAACTTATAATCAGCCCAGTAATCGTGCCCCACCCTGCCTAGTTTTAGGGTACCTTGATACATCTATGCGGGTTACTACTGAAATGGGTCCCCATTACTAGGGTTTCTTTACTGGTTAAGTTTATGGGCCTATATTTACTAATATTACCCACCAACCCGATATGTACTTAACCCTCCCACTGATTCAAACATGTTTACTTAAAGGTTAAGTCTGTGGGCCTATATTTACTAATATTACTCACCAACCCGATATGTACTTAACCCTCCCACACATTATGTCATATTGGTTAAGTGTTGTCCATTCATGTTAACTTAACCGACCCACTCATCATGTCATGTTGGTTAAGTGTTTCTCATTAACCCTTGTCACTTGTCATGTTGGATTGATTAAGTGTTTCCTATTAACTTAACCCCGTTCATTCATCATGTTATATTGGTTAAGTATTTCCCATTAACTTAACCCCATTCGTTCATCAAGTTATATTGGTTAAGTGTTTCTTATTAACTTAACGCCACGCGTTCATCATGATGTATTGGGTAAGTGTCATTAATCAATTCAAGTTAACTTAACCCACCCACTTGTCGTGTTACATTTGTTAAGTGTTGCCTTCTTGTGTTAACTTAACCTTCCACGCATCCTGTTATATTGGTTAAGTGTTGCTCTCTTGTTTTAACTGTAACACCCCGTGAATTGTATAACGTTAAGCTTCACAAATTAAAGTATAATTAATTATAAATGATGAAATCAAGGGAAATGGGTTACGTCATTGCGTTCGTCTCGAAATTCTGCTTGAGATAGAGTCCAAATTTGCATAAAACGGATATCGTATGAAGAAGATATGGACGAACGAAGTTGGGCAGAAAAACCAGAAAACGGGTCAGAATGCACTGGCGCACTTGTGAAGTACGCCAGAACAAAGTTAAAATGGCGCACATGGGAAGTGCGCCAGTACAATTTTGTCCTGGCGCACCTGCCAAGTGCGCCCAGGTCAGAATGACCTGCTGGTCAGGTCCTGGCTGACCTGGTCAGGGTCTAGTCGAATTCTGAGGCTTGGCTGAGTCACTAGGGCTTACATGTCACTTTCTGATTGGCTTCTCTTGAGATGGATGGCCTGGATTCACTCTAGCTTCATCGACGACTCTAATTAGATTGAAATTCTATAAATACAACTCAAGTCTAACCCTAAATTCACACAAATAATAGAATACAAAAACCGTCATGCTGCTGGAAAGGAACTAGGAATGGCCGTCAATTAGAAAGCCTAGAGACAAGCCAACACTAAAGCCTAAGAGATGAATCAAATTAAGAAGAAGATTAAAGTTTAATCAAATCAGTCAATGCAACGTTAGTCTACCTAAAGGAGTGCATCTCAGTTTCAGAATTCAGAATCCAGAATTCAATGTGGGTGTCCAGTAGTCACAACAATACCTATCCAATGTGGGTGGTTAAGCATTGAGCCCAATAAGGACCCGAGGTTAGACTGAGCTACGGTCTAAACCTGCCCGGAACCGACTGGCACATCCAGTAACCATAGCTATACCTGTCTAATGTGAGTGGTATGGTGCTCCTAAGAGGCTAAGGACAGATGGTAAGGTTAAGTCAACTATAACACTTAACCAAATTCAACATGTTAACAAGAATTGATGGGTGGGGTTAGGTAAATACAGACACTTAACCACTTAACATGTTTGACTAGAAAATCCTGGTAACGAGGGACCCGTTTCAGCAGTAACCCAAAGTTAGGTATCAACGGTACCCTGAAACTAGGCAGGGCGGGGCACGATTACTGGGCTGATTGTAAGCGGTCAAACGATGGCGGTGGGTGCACAGTGTAGGTCTAACGGGGTGCGCGGTTCACACACTCCGGAGTAGACAACCAGGACATTGGGGACACTAGTAGTATAACCTATGCCTTCTAGATTTGTGTCGGGGCCGCCACCATAGGTCTTGATACACCCCATGGTGGGACCAGCATAGGTATCTACAATTCTTGGGGGCCGTATGACAAATGTTAACGCGAGTAGGAGCCGATCTTTAGAAAATGGGGATCACTTCACCCTCACTACAGGGTGCCAGTTAGAATAAACTCAAGTAGGTGCAGAGATATAGTATGGGTGCGATAGTACATTCGACACTTCCTTAGCTTGTGACACTTTCCTATTTTTAGTTTACATCCATCATACTCCTTTTCTTATTCACATATTGAAGAGTTACTAGATTTACTCAGGATTTATGTCTGACCCTATTTTCTTTTCGTCTTCTTTTCTTTCGTTGTCCCCCCCTAAGGTCCACAGGGAGGAAACAGCTCAACTCAGTCAGACTCTTTACAAGCACCAAGAACGTAGATGTATGATTTGGATCTTTCTGGCTCGGATAATGGCTTTGGATACCACTATGGGGATTTTTGTCACTTTATTTATGTTTTCATGCTTCTTTAATAATCAAGGCAGTTATGAGGTTGTAATGTTGGAAGTATTTTGAGACAATTATGGAAATCTTTTGTTTGATACACGTATTGATGAAATAAAAGTTTGTTTTGTTTCCGCTGTTTAAAATATGTGTATTTATATCTGTCTTGAGTTTATCTGTGGCTTTTACTTATAAACCTCCACCAAAGTTAAGGCATTCCCTTTGTGAGTGACCTGAATGGAGGTGAGGTGTTTCACTTGGTATCAGAGCATAGGTTTACCAGACAAGATAAAAGTTTTTGAAACTGTTTTCCAAAAAGAAAGTTTAAAGAAGCATTTTTTTAGAAAAAGTGTTATAAAGACAAAATCCCCCAAAGCCATGTGCCCTATCTATCCCTCTCTATCCTTCGTTTTGAATTTTACCTTTCTGTTTCAGCATGTCTGGAGACCTTAACCTTCCAGAAGGTGTGCCGATTCCCGACTGGTTTAGGAGGTACTTAGAAGCAAGGGCCAATGGCGCGGGACCAGCAGACATCCCTCCTCCAGTGGCCGCGGTTCCTCCTCCTCCACCTCCTCGTGGAAATGCCTTCGCAAAAACATGTAGAGACTTCAAGGCTATGGGTGGAAAAGACTTTTATGGGACAGAATATTTTGTTGAAGCAAGAAACTGGTTAAAGGAGACTGAGGATTTGTTTGCCATCTTTGGAGTGGATGACATGCAAAAGATACAACTTGCGGTGTGGTTACTTAAGGATGAAGCTTCCTATTAGTGGGAAGTTACTAATGCTCAGAGGGCGGTGGAAACATGGGAAGACTTCAGGACAAGGTTTGAGATGAAATTCCTCTCCCAAGCCGAAAGAAGCCTGCAAATGGAAAAGTTTCTAACTCTGAAACAGGGAAGCATGACGATCAGGGAATATGTTAATCAGTTTAATCAGCTGGCCAGATTTGGGCTAGACTTAGTAAACTCCCAACACAAGAAGGCACTTCGCTTTGTCAAGGGTTTGAATGAGCCTCTACACAGCCTAGCCATGACCCATGTATCCACGGGAGCGACTTATGAAAGCCTGGTGGACAAGGCGTTGCTACACGAGGAAGACCACGACAAGAAAGAAACTAAGGGGGAAGAGAAGAAAGAAGGTCTACAAGCAAAGAAAACAGACTTCAAGAAAGGAGGGAAGAACAATAAGCCCCGTGAGAAGAGAAGGTGCAATTTCTGTGGCATTGTGGGCCATATATCAAAAGACTGCTAGAAAAGGAAGGCGAAGATGGATGGTTGCTTCCATTGTGGAGAAACTGGGCACCAGGCTAAGGACTTCCCAAAGAAGAAAGGGTAGGGACAGAAAGCCGGATCCACTTCAGGGGGTCTGGTTCATGCGCTAGTGGCACCTCAGCAGGAACGAGGTAGTAATATTTCTGTAGAAAGTGTAGTCTATCTTTATGATCATCCAGTTCGTACACTTTTTGACTCTGGCGCATCACACTCTTTTATTTCATCTACCTTAGTAGAATCTCTGCATCTAGACACTAGTATGGTAGAAGATCCCTTAGTAGTTTCAAATCCAATTGGGGGCTCCACTTACTTGTCAATGGTTTGTTTGGGTTTGAAAATCTCTATTCTCAGCGTTGAGTTTAGTTGTCGTGCCTTTGTTTTGGGCTTCTCGGGATATGGTTTGATCTTAGGCATGGACTGGTTATCCAGTAATAGTGCCATTCTTGACTGTGAGAAAAGAGTAGTTAGACTCTTGACTCAGCTTGGTAACACTCTAGAAATTTCTTGTAATCCCTTGAATGCTGTTATGCTTAGTTATCTAGAGTCGGTTGATACTTCTGATGAGAATTTGCAATCAGTTAGAGTAGTCCGGGAATATCCGGATGTCTTTGAGGAAGTGAAAGGCTTACCTCCGAGGCGGGAAATAGACTTCCGCATATATCTTGTGGATAACGCAAAGCCTGTAGCTTTACCTGTCAGACACATGGCTCCAAGGGAGAGAAAGGAGCTCAGTAAGCAGGTTAAAGAACTTCTCGAAAAGGGGTTCATTAGATGGAGCATTTCGGAATGGGGTGCTACAATGGTGTTCGCAGCCAAAGCAGACGGTTCGCTTTGCCTTTACGTCGACTATAGGGAGTTAAACAAATTGACCAAGAAAAATAGGCACCCTCTTCCCCGAATCGACGATTTGTTTGATCAGCTTGTAGGTGTGACGGTCTTCTCCCAACTTGATCTGGCAACTGGGTTCCATCAGCTAAGAGTAGCTGAAGACAGCATTGATAAGACAGTGTTCAAAACCCCAGACGGTTTCTTCGAGTGGCTTGTCATGCCTTTCGGCTTGACAAACGCACACGCTTATTTCGTAGACCTAATGAGCAGGGTGTTCAGAGAATTCCTCAACAAATTTGTGGTTGTCTTCGTAGGTGATATCTTAATCTTCTCAAAGAGTGAGGAAGAACGTGCTCAGCATCTGAAAGAAATCATGGATACTCTCCGTGCACATCAACTAACAGCCAAATTCTCCAAGTGTCACTTCTGGAGAAAAGAAGTAAGGTTTCTTGGGCATATAGTGTCCAAAGAAAGGTTGGTTGTGGAACCCGCGAAAGTGGTGGCAGTGCAAGATTGGAAGACACCAAGAAATGCAACCGAAGTTCGAAGCTTTCTTAGGCTAGCCGGTTTTTATCGAAAGTTTATTAGGGATTTCGCGAAAATCTCAGCCCCACTCACAAGGCTAACAAAGAAGAATCTGGTGTTCGCTTGGGATTTGGACTGTGACATTGCTTTCCAACGATTAAAAAGGGCTCTTACAACAGCCCCAGTTCTAACTCTGCCTGATGGAAGCAAAATGTTCACAGTATACACGGATGCATGTGGAACGGGACTAGGCGTTGTTCTAATGCAAGAAGGAAGGGTAGTAGCTTATGGCGGAAGACAATTGAAGGTTCATGAAAATAACTACCCAACCCACGATCTTGAGTTGGCAGCCATCGTCTTTGCACTTAAGTCTTGGCGCCATTATCTCCTAGGTGAGAAGTTTGAATTATACACTGACCATAAATCGTTGAAATATCTCTTCTCCCAGAAGGATCTTAACTTGAGGCAGCAAAGATGGATGGAGTTTCTTGCCTCGTATGATTTTGAAATTTCCTATACTCCCGGAAAAGGCAACGTGGTAGCAGACGCGTTGAGCCGAAAGAAACTGACCCTAAGCCCTCTCTTTGTGGAAAGGCAAAACTTGGAGTATATAGCCAGTTTTAACTTTAGGCCCTCCTCGTATTTTGTACCAGGTTTGTTAGTATCTCTCGAAGTACGCGCCATACTCTCTTAGACTCAATAGGGGCTGCACAACGTGAAGACCCTCAGCTTGTTGATGTGATTGATAAACTTATTAGGGGTGAGACTTTTAGTCACCTCAGTAGGTACGCCATCGATGATAAGGGTTGGCTGAGACGAGATGGAAGATTATGCGTCCCACAAGCAAGGGAGTTGAAAAGAAAGGTTCTCGAGGAAGCGCATCATTCCAAGATGACTATACACCCTGGCGGTGATAAGATGTACAAGGATATAAAAAGGACTTTCTTTTGGAGCGGCATGAAGCAAGACGTGACAGATTTTGTTTCTAAGTGCATGACCTGCCAACGGGTCAAGGCGGAACAAAAGAAGCCTGGAGGACTACTTCACCCTCTAGAGGTCCCACAGTGGAAGTGGGATAGCATTTCAATGGACTTCATTGATGGACTGCCTAGGTCGAGAAGAGGCAACACTAGCATTTGGGTATTAGTGGATAGGCTTACTAAAAGCGCCCACTTTATACCTATCAAGAGTAGAAGGACTGCCTCATCTCTAGCATCTCTTTATCTCAAGGAAATAGTTTGACTCCATGGGATACCCTCCAGCATTGTTAGTGACCGAGACCCTATTTTCACAAGTGAGTTTTGGCGGAGTTTGCAAGAAGCTGTAGGCACACAGCTATGTTGGAGCACGACATATCACCCCTAATCAGATGGCCAGACGGAAAGGGTGAATAGAGTTTTAGAGGATCTTTTAAGACTTTGCGTTCTTGACTTTGGAGGGACATGGGCGACTCACCTTCCTTTAGTGGAATTTGCCTACAACAACAACTACCAAGCTACCATCGACATGGCACCCTTCGAAGCCTTATATGGAAGACCGTGCAAATCACCAACTTGTTGGTGGGAGTCTACAGATAAGCTTATACTTGGGCCAGACATGATTCGAGAAACTTCAAAGAAAGTGGACTTGATACGAATTTGAATGAAGACAGCCCAAGACAGACAGAAATCCTACGCCGACAAAAGAAGGACCTACCTTGAGTTTGAGGTTGGGGACAGGGTTTTCCTTAAGGTATCCCCTTTAAGGAATGTGGTTTGCTTTGGATCCGCAGGAAAGCTAGCACCAAGATTTGTAGGACCGTTCCCTATCATCGAGAAGATTGGGAAAATGGCTTATAGAGTAGATCTGCCTGAAAGATTGGCTGGAATTCACAACGTCTTTCACATTTCTCATCTCCGGAAAATGTCTACATGAATCAGCGGAAGTGTGGAAGCCAAGCATTCTAGAAGAAGCCCGAAGTGGAACGTGAAGCAACTGTGAGGAGAGTTCCAACTCGAATCGTAGGAATTGAAATCAAAAAGCTACGCAATCGCGAAGTGAAGCTCATTAAGGTTCAGTGGAGCGATGCCGAGGAAGACGCGACTTGGGAAACTGGGGATAGAATACGCGCGGCCTATCCACTTTTCTTTTTGAGGGTACATCTTTGACCTCTCTTTTTTTCTTAAGATTGTGCTTGTATCTATCTTTTTAGGTGTATCTCCTCGATATTATCTTTATGCTTAGGTAGAAACCCCTTTAGATGAAAACATGTATTTGAAACATGTTATGGGTTGATGGCTGCAAGTGGTTGCAAGTGGTTGCTAGTGGTTGCTCGTGGATACATATACACACACACGTAGGTCTTAGATCGGCTCAATCACTTCATACTGCATATGCATATATGTATTCATATTTGTACACGGTTGAAACTTGATATGTTGTCATATGGATGTCGCATTTGTATTGATGGTTGCGCACCCTCATGTAGAATTATGAGTAGGAAAAAAATTTGCATACATAATGGATTCATGACACTTACATGATTCGCATTAAGGAGGTCAACTGAATCAGTAGGACGCCTGATTTCTGCATTAGATAAGGACATGTACACACACTATGCATATGATCATGAAGCATTAGAATTCTTTTAAGGACAGTGGATGCCTGTGTTTGTTGGTTGAGTAGATGGACTGTTGGATGGTAGGATATACATTCTTCCTAACTTGAAGATTTCGGGGACGAAATCCTTTTAAAGGGGGGAGTATGTAACACCCCATGAATTCTATAACGTTAAGCTTCACAAATTAAAGTATAATTAATTATAAATGATGAAATCAAGGGAAATGGGTTACACCATTGCGTTCGTCTTGAAATTCTGCTTGAGATAGAGTCCAAGTTTGCGTAAAACGGATATCGTATGAAGAAGATGTGGACGAACGAAGTTGGGCAGAAAAAACAGAAAACGGGTCAGAATGCACTGGCGCACTTGTGAAGTGCGCCAGAACAAAGTTGAACTGGCGCACTTGGGAAGTGCTCCAGTACAATTTTGGCCTGGCTCACCTGCCAAGTGCGCCCAGGTCAAAATGACCTGCTGGTCTGGTCCTGGCTGACCTGGTCAGGGTCTGGTCGAATTCTGAAGATTGGCTGAGTCATTAGGGCTTACATGTCACTTTCTGATTGGCTTCTCTTGAGATGGATGGTCTGGATTCACTCTAGCTTGATCGACGACTCTAATTAGATTGAAATTCTATAAATACAACTCAAGTCTAACCCTAAATTCACACAAATAATAGAATACAAAAACCATCATGCTGCTGGAAAGGAACTAGGAATGGCCGTCAATTAGAAAGCCTAGAGACAAGCCAACACTAAAGCCTAAGAGATGAATCAAATTAAGAAGAAGATTAAAGTTTAATCAAATCAATCAACGCAACGTTAGTCTACCCAAAGGAGCGCATCTCAGTTTCAGAATTCAGAATCCAGAATTCAATATTCTGCATTCGTTGTAAGTATAGTGACCTTTCAGAATATGAATAAAATCTGTGATGTGATTCGATGTAAATGAAAATAGAATCATGTTGTTATATCGTATAAATTTTGTGAATTGTAATGGTTCTATCATGACTTGTGTATTGATATTTGTGGCATAAATTGATTGATGCAAGCCTATTGAACAATTGTATATGAAAACAATGGCACTTGCAAGTTTGTGGCAAAAACTAGAAATTGATCCCTTTTTGTATATGTCGATGGCATGGACTATGTATATTCCCTTAGTCTAAATTAGAATTTATGTAAACATGTTATAGACCTTTTATGCCTACATGACCCAAAACCTATGATATCATTCTTATGTTTATTGGCAAGTATAATTAGATCCATGTTGGCAAATTTAATTGGATCTATGTTAAGTATTGTTTGGGTTTCATAAACTATGCAAGTTCATGTTGAAATAGGCTATATGATTAGATGTAAAAAAAAATTGTACATTTTTGTGAATTTACAACATGCTAGTTTTGTGGTTGATATTATGCCAAGTTAAATATGTTTAAACACAAGTTTGAATTAGCCTAAACTATGCCATTTCATATGTCACCTACTTAGTCATACTTTGATTTGAATGCAAGTTCACATGACCCATGTTATATGTTAGTTGAATCGCCAAATTGCAAGTTCATGCGCCACACACCTTTATGTATTACATGTTCTTGATTTCCTTTTTTCTCATGTTTATAAAGTTGGGCTGAATTGTGACAAGCCCAACACATTTTATAACGTTGCAAACAAACGGGGGTAATAACGTTGGGTGTAAAATATGAAAATATATGTTGGCATGTTTGGCACATGCCAACGATTATGACATATAAGCGGTATGAATTGTTATACCCAAGAATGAAGAACATGAAATTTACATATATAATTGAGAAGTAATAAAATATGTAAACTTAGAAAACACGATATGCTTAACCCGAGGTTGGATTGAGTTGTGATGTAAACCTGCCCGGACCCGCCCGGCTGTCCAGTAGTCACAACAATACCTATCCAATGTGGGTGGTTAAGCATTGAGCCCAATAAGGACCTGAGGTTAGACTGAGCTACGGTGTAAACCTGCCCGAAACCGACCGGCACATCCAGTAACCATAGCAATACCTATCTAATGTGAGTGGTCTGGTGCTCCTAAGAGGCTAAAGACAGATGGTAGGGTTAAATCAACTATAACACTTAACCAAATTCAACATGTTAACAAGAATTGATGGGTGGGGTTAGGTAAATACAGACACTTAACCACTTAACATGTTTGACTATAAAATCCTGGTAACGAGGGACCCGTTTCAGCAGTAACCCAAAGTTAGGTATCAATGGTACCTTGAAACTAGGCAGGGTGGGGCACGATTACTGGGCTGATTGTAAGCGGTCAAACGACGGCGGTGGGTGCACAGTGTAGGTCTAACGGGGTGCGGGCGTGCACACACTCCGGAGCAGACAACCTGGACACTGGGGACACCAGTAGTATAACCTATGCCTTCTAGATTTGTGTCGGGGCCGTCACCATGGGTCTTGATACACCCCATGGTGGGACCAGCATAGGTATCTACAATTCTTGGGGGCCGTATGACACATGTTAACGCGAGTAGGAGCCGATCTTTAGAAAATGGGGATCACTTCACCCTCACCACGGGGTACCAGTTAGAATAAACTCAAGTAGGTGCAGAGATATAGTATGGGTGCGATAGTACATTCGACACTTCCTTAGCTTGTGACACTTTCCTATTTTTAGTTTACATCCATCATACCCCTTTTCTTATTCACATATTGAAGAGTTACTAGATTTACTCAGGCTTTATGTATGACCCTATTTTCTTTTCGTCTTCTTTTCTTTCATTCACCCCCCCAAGGTCCACAGGGAGGAAACAGCTCAACTCAGTCAGACTCTTTACAAGCACCAAGAATGTAGATGTATGATTTGGATCTTTCTTGCTCGGATAATGGCTTTGGATATCACTATGGGGATTTTTGTCACTTTATTTATGTTTTCATGCTTCTTTAATAATCAAGGCAGTTTTGAGGTTGTAATGTTGGAAGTAATTTGAGACAATTATGGAAATCTTTTGTTTGATACACGTATTGATGAAATAAAAGTTTGTTTGGTTTCCGTTGTTTAAAATATGTGTATTTATATCTGTCTTGAGTTTATCTGTGGCTTTTACTTATAAACCTCCACCAAAGTTAAGGCATTCCCTTTGTGAGTGACCTTAATGGAGGTGGGGTGTTTCATTAACTTAACCTTACCCATTCATCATATCATATTGGCTAAGTGTTTCTTATTAACTTTACCCTTCTCATTCATCAAGTTGTACTGGTTAACTTAACCCTGCTTACTCGTCTAATTAACATGTTATAATGGTCAAGTGTTCTAAATTTACTTAACCACACCTTCTTGTCTAATTAACATGTTATAACGGTTAAGTGTTCTAAATTTATTAATCCCCATCTTCTTGTCTAATTAACATGTTATAATGGTTAAGTGTTGCCTCAATTAACTTAACCGTACCATTCTCAACATGTCTTGTTCATTAGCATTAGTTGATTTATTAATGCACCAACCTCTCACATTAGATCTATGTTGTTGCGGTTACTGGATGTGCCGGGCGGTTCCGGGCAGTTTTACATCACAATTCAATCTAACCTCGTGCTTTTCTTGGGCATGATGCACTAACCTCTCACATTAGATAGGTGTTGTTGCGGTTACTGGATGTGCCGAGCGGTTTCGGGCAGTTACACACCGCAACTCAATCTAACCTCGGGTTAGGCATGTTTATCTTTTAGCATACTTACTATACATGTCCAAGTCTATATTTTATATGCTAATTATCCCAAATTCATAGAACTAGTCATGTTTCAAATTCTCAAGTTATACCTCAACAAAGCTAATTACAAGTTATGCCCCACAAAATTCAAATTCAAGTTATTACTCAACATAGGTTACACCCAATCTTCCAAAGTTTGCAATAGTAGTCATGCCCCAAAAATTACGATATAACACATGCCGTAAGGTTTAGTCATATTGCACCATACAAAATATACTCCAAAAAACCCCAATCAAGATTCACAGTATAAACTATGCCAAATTATGGCCTTTAATTACAGTGCATGCCAATTTACCCAAAATCCCAATTCAGGCGTGTTCACATTTAACAGTTATCCCTATCTTACTATAGGTTTTCATGCATAATCTCCTTCTTCCAAGTCATAAACTATCATATATAATATGCCCCAATTTTAGGACTTAAACCACAACATGTACTATGCCTTACATGTTTCCATTTCAATTTATGCCCCAAACCCCAAGTCATATGTCCAATATACTTTATGCATAAATTTTCAAGTCAAATGTTCGACCCACTTTATGTTTTAAATACAACATATGTTATGTGCTCAAATCAGTTATTCCCAATTATACATAATTTAATACTTCTCTCAATTTTAGCGCTGGTCACGTCCAAATCATATATTTTGCCCAATTTTAGCGCTGGTCATGTTCAAATCATATATTATGCCCAATTTTATTTCCAACGTACGTTCATTTCTTATGAGATTTGGTTTAGGCTCGCAGTAGCCTGGCTACAAAAACAAAATTGGAATAAGGAAAGAAGAGACAAAGATTGGTCATAATATTATCAATGAGATAGATCCAATGGATATAGAAAGACAGATAGAAATAGGCATAATCTCAGATTCAGATTTATTACAATTTCAGAATCATAATTTACTTTTATTTATGAAAGTAACATGAACTTACAAATTACAGAACGGTCTTGAATTCTAGAATCTGATTTCTGAATTTGATTAATTATTCCTTTGATGTAGACTTTGATTGTTAACTTGAAAACTCTAATTTGATTGATTAAGGTAGAGGCTAGGTCACTTCAGGTTTTAGCAGTAAGCGCTTATGAATTCATGTGTGGAAAACAATAGGTTTAGGGGTCTTTTTATAGGTGTATATGGAGATTTAGAGCCTTCAGATCAGTCTAGAAGTCATCAGAATCGTCCAGAGCAGAATACCACGTCACGCAATGAATCAGAGAGCGACACGTGGCAAAACATGTCATCAGCTAGATCTGGGCCAAAAGTTGTCGACTCCCCTATAGGGGGGTCGACACCTATGTCGACTCCCCCTGGAGGGTCGACACCCTGTGTAATAACCCGCAAAATCTGGGCCAGTTTAAAATTTTTATTTTGGCAATTTTAGCGAATTTTGATTATTTAAAATGAATTATTTTAAATAATATCGATGAGAAATTTATTTTGAATAGAATTCGACGTATATATTTATATACATCGTCGTTAGAATATAAATAATTATATATAATTATAAAAGGAATTGAAAATGGCGCGGTAGTTCGATAATTCGATTTCAAACTTCAATTGAATGTACAGGGTGCAAAACAATCCGGATTTTAGTGAAACCAAAAATAATGGGATCTAATTGTGGATATCTTTCCAACGAATCCGAAAGATAAAAAATTTCGTAGCGAGAATCAAAAGATATGTCCAATTGAAAATTCTGAATAGTCGCTATGGAATTCAGGCCCTTAAAAATGGACATTTTGCAAATGACCTCGGATTTCGACGAAACCACTTTTGTTGGGTCCGTGATGTCAAATTATTGCTAGGTTTCAAATTTCATAATTTTTCGATTCAATATGTAAGCGTGGCAAAGGAAAACGCGTTTGACCAATTTCAGTTGATTTTAATCGACTGGAAATTGGCCATTTTTCCAACGGTCTCGGAATTCGACGAAACTAGTTTTGTTAGGACCGTATCGTCAATACGAAGCTAGAAAATATTTTTCTGTAATTTTTCGAGCTAGTATGTGACCCCGGTAATTTGAAATGTACGTTTAAAATTCAATATAGTGATTTAAATGTAAATTTAAAGGAAACTGATCGAAACGATCAAATCAACCTACGATACATATCCCATTGTGTTCGGAATGGGGGTGAAACGCTATGGACGACAGGCGGTGGGCCTTGTTTCGAGGTCGATAGAAAAAGTTGCTTTATGTGAGGAAATAAATAAATAAATAAATAAAAATATAAAATAATCCCTCTCCTTTATTTCATCAGCCCCCCTCTCTTCTTCATTTCGTAACAGTGAAAAAGAAAAAAAAAGAAAAAAAAAGAAAAAAACACGAAGACGATCGATGGAGCCGCCTCCGTTGCCTGGAAGACCCACCGCCGCGCCGCCATTCCGGACGCCGCACGCCCCTCTGATCGCCTGCGCCCTCCTCCTCCCTCTCCCTTACTTCTCCTCTGAAACCCCCCACGTTACAAACCCTAAAACCAACCGCAAGCCACATCAGCACCCAATCGTTCGACGCCTGACCACCTGCCCTCCAACGCAAGCATCCTCCGCCTGAGCGCCGCTGACAACCCCCCCTTTCCAATTCAACTGTAAGTTCTTTTGTTATTTTATTTTTATTTTTATTTTAAAATCTCAATTTTTATATGTAAATATAAATCAGTTTTTATATATTAAAAATATAGTCTTCATTGTAATAATATGATTTTTTATACTAATCATTATGAAAATATGGTTTTAACTATATAAAAATTAGATTTTTATAAATATAAAAATTAGATTTTTTTTTATAACTATAAAAGGTAAGATTTTTATATAAAGAACATCATTATAAAAATGTAAATTTTTATACGAATGTCATAAAATAAAGATTTGATTTTTATGTGTGAATGGCAAGAATAAAGATACGATCTTTAGTTAGATAAAAAAATTCGATTTTTACATATATGAAGTAGCGTTAAAAATCGGATCTTTACTGTATGAAAAGCATTGTAAAGGTATGATCTTTTTATATATATAACTTCGTGACAAAGATTCGATTTTTATCATATGGTTAGCATTAGAAAAATATGATTTTTAGCTAATGAAAAGATTATATTTTTTATATGAAATGGTCACATTTTTATAAATAAAGAGATTAGATCTTTGTCTATGAAAAGATATGATTTTTACGAATATAAAAATATGATTTTTATGTATGTAGAGTATTAAAAATATAATCTTTACTATATAGAAATATTAAAAATAGGATTTTTATATTTTTAAAGTATTAAAAATATAATCTTTATAGGATAGACAATATAAAAATATCATCTTTGTATATGTAGCGGAATAAAAATCTGATTTTTATTTTATATACGTTGAGATAAAGTGGTAATTTTTATAAAGGCGAAAACTTTATTTTTATAAAGGCGAAAACTTTATTTTTATAAAGGCGAAAACTTTATTTTTATAAAGGCGAAAACTTCATATTAGAAAAGGCGAAATCTATATTTTTATAAGGGCGAGATCTATATTTTTGAAATGGAATTTTTATCTATATAGTAGCAATGTAGAAATAGAATTTTTATCCATAGAGGGTGATAGTAAAAATATGATTTTTATATATTGAATAGCATAGTAAAAATTCGATTTTTAAATATATGAAGTGATTATAAAAATATGACTTTTAAATTGAAAGTAAATAAATAAAAATGTGATTTTTATTTTAAAGACATCGAAATATAAAAATGCGTGATTTTTATATATGTAGTGACTACGGGCAAAAGAAGATGATAAAAAGGCGAGGATGAAGAAGATTTCTTTAAATGAAGTGTCGTGAAGTTGGATAGCTATTGGTGAGAACTTCTCACCTCTCAATTTCTTTTTCTAGTTATATATATACTAGGATGCAGACGGTGCTTAGTAGCACCCAACACCCGTCATCCACAGACCATGGATGGCTTGTTTGTTAAATTGTTTGGTTGTGTAGTTGGTTAGTCTAATTGGTTTGAATTGAATTATTGGGTGAATTGAAATTGATTTGATTGATGTGTGAATGGCGTGGGCCTTCACTAGACCGGGGATAAGGCTAGGCCTCATCCCGTTTCTAGTATCGTGCCGTTATGCCGCCGAAATTTTCTAAAATATGTTAGAAAAATAAAAATATCATTTTTATTGTGTAAATGAACTGAATAGAAATTCATGTGCTGAAATAAATATTTTTGACGTTAAAAATATAATTTTTAACGTGAAAGTGAATAAATAAATATTTATAAACAAATCGGCCGATTTGTTTATTTACACTGATTTGACTGATATTGATTGGGTTGATAAATTTTACACATCGCCCAACTGCACAAACAAAAATGTGTGTTTGTTGATTTGAAACCCCACACGGGTGTTGGGATGATATTTGGCGTACACTAATCCCAATTATTTAATTATTGTCGATCGATTGGTCGACAGACTGTGTAAGCGTCGATTATTTATATTTGGTGCTTATGCAGTTGTGTGGTGCACTTTGGTTGATGGTGATTATTTTTCCAAGCTATTATATACATGTGTTGTATGGAATCCATATAATTAACATTATATGGTGATTGATTGGGCCTCATTCCAATCGGGAAAATAAGGAATATTATAAAAGAAAATTCATGTGTTGAATATAAAAATAGTCATGTGTTGACGATGTTCATGTGTTGAAAATATTCGTGTGTTGAGTAAAATATTTTAAATAATAAAAAAATTACATCTTTATCATATTTAAGATTAGAACTACTTCCCAGTAGAAGTCTAATTAAAAATCAAACGATAGATACCATAGTTTTATAAAATATTTTACATAACAAAAATAGTGAGGTGTTGACAGTACTCATGTGTTGAGATTAGTCGTGTGTTGAAAGAAATATAAATTCATGTGTTGAATGGAACAAATATTCATTTGTTGAATAGAATGACGAATTAGTGAAATATAAAGCCGTGTTGATTAGAGATGCGTTATTTTGACGTGAACGATATTTATTTCGATTTTATTCGTTGTATAATGAATTGAAAACGATTTCGAAATGAATTGAATTGAAAACGATTTCGAAATGAATTGAATTGAAAACGATTTCGAAATGAATTGAATTGAAAACGAATTCAAATTGAATTGAAATGAATTCAAATTGAATTAAAATTTGAATTGAATAGAAATGAATTTTAAAACGGATTTATAAAGAAGAATTCAATTTTGATTTGAATTAAATATAGAAGTTGAATTGTTTCAGAAACGATTTTAAAACGATTTATAAAATTCGTTTTAAATAGAAATCGACGAAATATATATTATATATATTATATGTATAATATAATGGCCTGAATGGAATGCGCCGCGCCGCGGCAGTTCGTGAATTTCGACCATTTATTTCAAACGGACATTGCGGGAGATCCGACCGTCGAATTCTCCTAAAACCGAAACCGTTGGGTTCGTATCAAAAAGAGCTTTCCAATGAATATGAGAAATTTGAAATATAACGGTTGGATTTGGAATTATGTCCAAATCAAATTCGAAAAAGGTCGCTGTAAGTGCAGTTCGATGGCCGTTGTTGGAAATCGACTGTACGGGCCTTGATAAAATTATTAAATATATTGATAATTTGTGTAAAATCATAATATGTGAATTGGAAAGAACTGGGATGAAAAACTCCATATTTGAAAAGATAAAAATAGATTTTTATCAAAATGAACTAGTTTTGAACTAGAATTGAAATCAATTTATTTTTAAAATAAATAAATTGAATTTGAAAGTGATTTTGAAAGTAATCGATAATTTCCAATACGTGTATTGGACTGGACCTGAATCGAAATTATCTTCGGGATATTTCGAAGTTGGATTTCGTGACTATACAAATATTGTTAGGGGGATTTGAAAGATATTTTATATCGTTATTTCCAATACGATATTTGTTGGTTTCAGAATTTGATATTGAATATAAGCCGATATATTTTCTATTCAGAGCCTTGTATTTAATATCAAATGTGATTTGGGTTTATCGTGGATCGTGTTTTAGATGACATTGGTTCTTTAACCCAGTTAAAGGCAAGATGTTGATTTTTGAAAAGATTAAAACTAAGTGGAGTTTTAATGAATCTTTAATTAGATTGAAATGTGAATTGATAATTTAGATTATCAAATCTAAAAAGTGATCGAGAGTGGAGTATCACCAGTTTTGCTCCCAAGCGATAGTTAAATCTTTAATTAGATTTGAACGTGAAATGGTAATTAATTTTACCGATAACACCGTGGTGTTAGATGTGGAGTATTACCAGTTTTCTCCATGGGATATGTAGATTGGGATTGGGAAATAAAATAAATAATTACTTCGGTATGGTTCGTTAATCCCGACTAGTTTGAAATGATATCCATAGGAGGATTATAGGATAAATTTAGAAGAATTTATCTTTGATAAAATTAATGGGAACATTTCCCTAAGAATGTGATTTTGTGAATAAAAGAATATTCTGAATTGGAATGAGGCGTTTGTTGTGTTTGTGTAACATTCGTTTATTATATACGTGGGTTATTCAGAAAGGCCGGGTTATACCCATTCTGAATAATCGATTCGACGAGATGTCGAAGATGAAGACGGTGGTTGAAGACCGGAAGTCTTCACATTGTTTGGGTGATTACTGATGATCTTGATTGGGCTGTACACCCAGGATGAGGGAAACAGTTGGTGATCGTCCAGACGTACTTGGAGATGGATGGATATGCGAGGAAAGTGCCTCCGGTTTCGTTCAGACCCAGAACGAACTTGTAAATGGATTGTGTGTCTGACATTGGATTTTATTCTGTGTTGATTGATCTCTATTAAATATACATCTGTTTGGCGGCGGAGAATTTATTCTCTTGCTTAAACGCCCTTCTCTGAGACGTACGAGCTCAGAGGTTGTATATCGATGGACATCAGTCGCATGGAGTGAATTGCCAATGTGGCACGCGTAAGTGGCAATTGATCAAGGCTTCTGTTGAAAAGCAAAGTCTTGTGGTTGATGATCAAAGCACGGCCTGTGTGGCATAGCTTTGTGTATAACGTGAATTCGCGAGCCTCACACCTCGGTATGAGTCAAAAACGGGATACGGACCCAAGGAGTGCATGACGTTTCTTTCTAGCTAGGGTGGTGTCAGTGACCTACCAGCCCTGACATTTATATACTTTTCACCTGTGTGGTTGTTGGATACGAGGCGCCTCGGATATAGGTCTGTAAGGACCGGGAAACGTGTGTTCAGGAATAACTAATCCTCAAAAGTAAGAGAGGACCGGCCTTGGAGGTTCCAAAGGATCAGAGTGGGGTCCTGAGGCATTGCTAGAGTGTCTCGAACGCGGAGAGGAGCTTGCCCCTTGCCTCGGCTCATGACGGAATCCAATTTCCAATACGTGATATGGCGGTTTTAATTGTAGAACTAGTATGGCGACATGATAGATGGTACCCATGCCGCCTATGATTGATATTTATGATTTGAATTGTTTTGACACTATACACTTATAATAGTATCAAATAATGTGATTTAAACGTATCAAGCATGCTTTGGCTGTTATAAGGGAAAACCGTATCCTCCGGCTTGCGTTGCATTGTGTGATGGGACCTGGGTCTTATAACAGCTTCATTTTTCTTTATTTAGCATTGCGCTGTTTGTTCTATGCACTGGTATTCTTGGGAGGAAACCCGTTCCGTGTTATACGGCGTGGTCCCTTGATTTACCTAACTTTAAAACCAATATTAATAACTGTTTTAGTTCTCACACCAGTCACATGACTGACCTGGAGTTTATTGTTTTAACCTAAACTCTGGGTGCCCCTATTTTCCGCGCGGGCAGCTAGTAGTTTTGGTTTTGCAGATTTATATTCACAGGGTCCTGATTAACAGCTGGAACGATGCTCGGAAAGCTCTGTATCCGTGTATCACTTCTAGTTGTGCTTTTGTATTATTTTCCGTTGCTATGTAAATTATTGTAATCTCTGATATTTATCTAATGTAATTTATTCATTTATACTCTGTATATTCTTGTATCTGATGGAATTGTTGTAATAACAATGAAATGTTCTTCTGTATGCGTTCATTTGTGTGTTGTTCTCAACGCTATCCGCGCTTTCCTTCACGGGGAAGTTCGGGTCGTGTCAGTTTGGTATCAGAGCTTTGGTTTACAGAGCTCGAGAACAAGACACATTAGAACCATACGAAAGAATTCATCAGATATTGGATTAGTAATATCCAATTAGAATGACTCGTTAGAGATAGGATCAGTAGTATCCTAGAACGAGCGTGAAGAGTATATTTTTTGAATGAAAACAATTTTGTTTTGAAATTTAAATCGTTTTATACGTATTTGAATATTTATTTATTTTCAATATGGACAATCGAGTATATATAGATTTCGCGTATACGCGTCATGAACGTATAGTCGAAGTTTTAATATACTGGATAGATATAGAGTCACATTTTAGGCACCCGGGGATGATTCTGATGATGGTGCATCATCATCAGTATTCATATTCGAGTTTCGAAGGTGTGATTTCTAAATATTTCCATTAGACTGGTGTGAGAACCAAACTTATATAGTTAGAACACATTGTTGTGAATTGGCATCAAAAACATGATTTTTTGTATATATATCAAAATTATGAATTTGAAACTCTAATCCACTAATTGATTGATGTTTGTGTTGTTTGTTTATTTGTTTGCTAATTTTTAACCATTTAGCCTAATTGAATCAAATATTGAACTATATTGAAAATTGGTCGCATTTGCTTGCGTATACATATACTTATATTGAACAGGTCATAGCAAGGAGGCTAGAGCAGAGAATAAAATTTGTTTGCCCGACAAATAGGTACATGTTTACTACATAATTTCCTGTTTTGTTTGGGTGATGATGATTTTGTGAGCCTATTGGCTAGCCGCTTGGCTTTTTCTTTTTCTTTTTGAGATCTGAAGGACCGGGGAAGCTATTTGAAATTCCCCGATGCTCCCGGTGCAGGGGAGGTTATGGCAAAAATTTTCGAAAATTTAGGGTGTTAGCCAAATTTTTGAAGAATTGAAAATTCTCAGAAACTGAAAAGTTGGAGAATGGAAGCCAGACCGAATGTGGAGCTTATTGATCAAACCACTTTCGACTTTATTCCTTTACGGGGACGAAAAGTTTTAAGTGGGGGAGATTGTAATAACCCGCAAAATCTGGGCCAGTTTAAAATTTTTATTTTGGCAATTTTAGCGAATTTTGATTATTTAAAATGAATTATTTGAAATAATATCGATGAGAAATTTATTTTGAATAGAATTCGACGTATATATTTATATACGTCGTCGTTAGAATATAAATAATTATATATTATTATAAAAGGAATTGAAAATGGCGCGGTAGTTCGATAATTCGATTTCAAACTTCAATTGAATGTACCGGGTGCAAAACAATCCGGATTTTAGTGAAACAAAAAATAATGGGATCTAATTGTGGATATCTTTCCAACTAATCCGAAAGATCAAAATTTCGTAGCGAGAATCAAAAGATATGTCCAATTGAAAATTCTGAATAGTCGCTATGGAATTCAGGCCCTTAAAAATGGACATTTTGCAAATGACCTCGGATTTCGACGAAACCACTTTTGTTGGGTCCGTGATGTCAAATTATTGCTAGGTTTCAAATTTCATAATTTTTCGATTCAATATGTGAGCGTGGCAAAGGAAAACGCGTTTGACCAATTTCAGTTGATTTTAATCGACTGGAAATTGGCCATTTTTTCAACGGTCTCGGAATTCGACGAAACTAGTTTTGTTTGGACCGTATCGTCAATACGAAGCTAGAAAATATTTTTCTGTAATTTTTCGAGCTAGTATGTGACCCCGGTAATTTGAAATGTACGTTTAAAATTCAATATAGTAATTTAAATGTAAATTTAAAGGAAACTGATCGAAACGATCAAATCAACCTACGATACATATCCCATTGTGTTCGGAATGGGGGTGAAACGCTATGGACGACAGGCGGTGGGCCTTGTTTCGAGGTCGATAGAAAAAGTTGCTTTATGTGAGGAAATAAATAAATAAATAAATAAATAAAAATATAAAATAATCCCTCTCCTTTATTTCATCTGCCCCCCCCCCCCCTCTCTTCTTCATTTCGTAACAGTGAAAAAGAAAAAAAAAGAAAAAAAAAAGAAAAAAACACGAAGACGATCGATGGAGCCGCCTCCGTTGCCTGGAAGACCCACCGCCGCGCTGCCATTCCGGACGCCGCACGCCCCTCTGATCGCCTGCGCCCTCCTCCTCCCTCTCCCTTACTTCTCCTCTGAAACCCCCCACGTTACAAACCCTAAAACCAACCGCAAGCCACATCAGCACCCAATCGTTAGACGCCTGACCACCTGCCCTCCACCGCAAGCATCCTCCGCCTGAGCGCCGCTGACAACCCCCCCCCTTTCCAATTCAACTGTAAGTTCTTTTGTTATTTTATTTTTATTTTTATTTTAAAATCTCAATTTTTATATGTAAATATAAATCAGTTTTTATATATTAAAAATATAGTCTTCATTGTAATAATATGATTTTTTATACTAATCATTATGAAAATATGGTTTTAACTATATAAAAATTAGATTTTTATAAATATAAAAATTAGATTTTTTTTATAACTATAAAAGGTAAGATTTTTATATAAAGAACATCATTATAAAAATGTAATTTTTTATAGGAATGTCATAAAATAAAGATTTGATTTTTATGTGTGAATGGCAAGAATAAAGATACGATCTTTAGTTAGATAAAAAAATTCGATTTTTACATATATGAAGTAGCGTTAAAAATCGGATCTTTACTGTATGAAAAGCATTGTAAAGGTATGATCTTTTTATATATATAACTTCGTGACAAAGATTCGATTTTTTATCATATGGTTAGCATTAGAAAAATTTGATTTTTAGCTAATGAAAAGATTATATTTTTTATATGAAATGGTCACATTTTTATAAATAAAGAGATTAGATCTTTGTCTATGAAAAGATATGATTTTTACGAATATAAAAATATGATTTTTATGTATGTAGAGTATTAAAAATATAATCTTTACTATATAGAAATATTAAAAATAGGATTTTTATATTTTTAAAGTATTAAAAATATAATCTTTATAGGATAGACAATATAAAAATATCATCTTTGTATATGTAGCGGAATAAAAATCTGATTTTTATTTTATATACGTTGAGATAAAGTGGTAATTTTTATAAAGGCGAAAACTTTATTTTTGTAAAGGCGAAAACTTTATTTTTATAAAGGCGAAAACTTTATTTTTATAAAGGCGAAAACTTTATTTTTATAAAGGCGAAAACTTCATATTAGAAAAGGCGAAATCTATATTTTTATAAGGGCGAGATCTATATTTTTGAAATGGAATTTTTATCTATATAGTAGCAATGTAGAAATAGAATTTTTATCCATAGAGGGTGATAGTAAAAATATGATTTTTATATATTGAATAGCATAGTAAAAATTCGATTTTTAAATATATGAAGTGATTATAAAAATATGACTTTTAAATTGAAAGTAAATAAATAAAAATGTGATTTTTATTTTAAAGACATCGAAATATAAAAATGTGTGATTTTTATATATGTAGTGACTACGGGCAAAAGAAGATGATAAAAAGGCGAGGATGAAGAAGATTTCTATAAATGAAGTGTCGTGAAGTTGGATAGCTATTGGTGAGAACTTCTCACCTCTCAATTTCTTTTTCTAGTTATATATATATACTAGGATGCAGACGGTGCTTAGTAGCACCCGACACCCGTCATCCACAGACCATGGATGGCTTGTTTGTTAAATTGTTTGGTTGTGTAGTTGGTTAGTCTAATTGGTTTGAATTGAATTATTGGGTGAATTGAAATTGATTTGATTGATGTGTGAATGGCGTGGGCCTTCACTAGACCGGGGATAAGGCTACGCCTCGTCCCGTTTCTAGTATCGTGCCGTTATGCCGCCGAAATTTTCTAAAATATGTTAGAAAAATAAAAATATCATTTTTATTGTGTAAATGAACTGAATAGAAATTCAAGTGTTGAAATAAATATTTTTGGCGTTAAAAATATAATTTTTAACGTGAAAGTGAATAAATAAATATTTATAAACAAATCGGCCGATTTGTTTATTTACACTGATTTGACTGATATTGATTGGGTTGATAAATTTTACACATCGCCCAACTGCACAAACAAAAATGTGTGTTTGTTGATTTGAAACCCCACACGGGTGTTGGGATGATATTTGGCGTACACTAATCCCAATTATTTAATTATTGTCGATCGATTGGTCGACAGACTGTGTAAGCGTCGATTATTTATATTTGGTGCTTATGCAGTTGTGTGGTGCACTTTGGTTGATGGTGATTATTTTTCCAAGCTATTATATACATGTGTTGTATGGAATCCATATAATTAACATTATATGGTGATTGATTGGGCCTCATTCCAATCGGGAAAATAAGGAATATTATAAAAGAAAATTCATGTGTTGAATATAAAAATAGTCATGTGTTGACGATGTTCATGTGTTGAAAATATTCGTGTGTTGAGTAAAATATTTTAAATAATAAAAAATTACATCTTTATCATATTTAAGATTAGAACTACTTCCCAGTAGAAGTCTAATTAAAAATCAAACGATAGATACCATAGTTTTATAAAATATTTTACATAACAAAAATAGTGAGGTGTTGACAGTACTCATGTGTTGAGATTAGTCGTGTGTTGAAAGAAATATAAATTCATGTGTTGAATGGAACAAATATTCATTTGTTGAATAGAATGACGAATTAGTGAAATATAAAGCCGTGTTGATTAGAGATGCGTTATTTTGACGTGAACGATATTTATATCGATTTTATTCGTTGTATAATGAATTGAAAACGATTTCGAAATGAATTGAATTGAAAACGATTTCGAAATGAATTGAATTGAAAACGATTTCGAAATGAATTGAATTGAAAACGAATTCAAATTGAATTGAAAGTGAATTGAAATGAATTCAAATTGAATTAAAATTTGAATTGAATAGAAATGAATTTTAAAACGGATTTATAAAGAAGAATTCAATTTTGATTTGAATTAAATATAGAAGTTGAATTGTTTCAGAAACGATTTATAAAATTCGTTTTAAATAGAAATCGACGAAATATATATTATATATATTATATATATAATATAATGGCCTGAATGGAACGCGCCGCGCCGCGGTAGTTCGTGAATTTCGACCATTTATTTCAAACGGACATTGCGGGAGATCCGACCGTCGGATTCTCCTAAAACCAGAACCGTTGGGTTCGTATCGAAAAGAGCTTTCCAATGAATATGAGAAATTTGAAATCTAACGGTTGGATTTGGAATTATGTCCAAATCAAATTCGAAAAAGGTCGCTGTAAGTGCAGTTCGATGGCCGTTGTTGGAAATCGACTGTACGTGCCTTGATAAAATTATTAAAAATATTGATAATTTGTGTAAAATCATAATATGTGAATTGGAAAGAACTGGGATGAAAAACTCCATATTTGAAAAGATAAAAATAGATTTTTATCAAAATGAACTAGTTTTGAACTAGAATTGAAATCAATTTATTTTTAAAATAAATAAATTGAATTTGAAAGTGATTTTGAAAATAATCGATAATTTCCAATACGTGGATTGGACTGGACCTGAATCGAAATTATCTTCGGGATATTTCGAAGTTGGATTTCGTGACTATACAAATATTGTTAGGGGGATTTGAAAGATATTTTATATCGTTATTTCCAATACGATATTTGTTGGTTTCAGAATTTGATATTGAATATAAGCCGATATATTTTCTATTCAGAGCCTTGTATTTAATATCAAATGTGATTTGGGTTTATCGTGGATCGTGTTTTAGATGACATTGGTTCTTTAACCCAGTTAAAGGCAAGATGTTGATTTTTGAAAAGATTAAAACTAAGTGGAGTTTTAATGAATCTTTAATTAGATTGAAATGTGAATTGATAATTTAGATTATCAAATCTGAAAAGTGATCGAGAGTGGAGTATCACCAGTTTTGCTCCAAAGCGATAGTTAAATCTTTAATTAGATTTGAACGTGAAATGGTAATTAATTTTACCGATAACACCGTGGTGTTAGATGTGGAGTATTACCAGTTTTCTCCATGGGATATGTAGATTGGGATTGGGAAATAAAATAAATAATTACTTCGGTATGGTTCGTTAATCCCGACTAGTTTGAAATGATATCCATAGGAGGATTATAGGATAAATTTAGAAGAATTTATCTTTGATAAAATTAATGGGAACATTTCCCTAAGAATGTGATTTTGTGAATAAAAGAATATTCTAAATTGGAATGAGGCGTTTGTTGTGTTTGTGTAACATTCGTTTATTATATACGTGGGTTATTCAGAAAGGCCGGGTTATACCCATTCTGAATAATCGATTCGACGAGATGTCGAAGATGAAGACGGTGGTTGAAGACCGGAAGTCTTCACATCGTTTGGGTGATTACTGATGATCTTGATTGGGCTGTACACCCAGGATGAGGGAAACAGTTGGTGATCGTCCAGACGTACTTGGAGATGGATGGATATGCGAGGAAAGTGCCTCCGGTTTCGTTCAGACCCAGAACGAACTTGTAAATGGATTGTGTGTCTAACATTGGATTTTATTCTGTGTTGATTGATCTCTATTAAATATACATCTGTTTGGCGGCGGAGAATTTATTCTCTTGCTTAAACGCCCTTCTCTGAGACGTACGAGCTCAGAGGTTGTATATCGATGGACATCAGTCGCATGGAGTGAATTGCCAATGTGGCACGCGTAAGTGGCAATTGATCAAGGCTTCTGTTGAAAAGCAAAGTCTTGTGGTTGATGATCAAAGCACGGCCTGTGTGGCATAGCTTTGTGTATAACGTGAATTCGCGAGCCTCACACCTCGGTATGAGTCAAAAACGGGATACGGACCCAAGGAGTGCACGACGTTTCTTTCTAGCTAGGGTGGTGTCAGTGACCTACCAGCCCTGACATTTATATACTTTTCACCTGTGTGGTTGTTGGATACGAGGCGCCTCGGATATAGGTCTGTAAGGACCGGGAAACGTGTGTTCAGGAATAACTAATCCTCAAAAGTAAGAGAGGACCGACCTTGGAGGTTCCAAAGGATCAGAGTGGGGTCCTGAGGCATTGCTAGAGTGTCTCGAACGCGGAGAGGAGCTTGCCCCTTGCCTCGGCTCATGACGGAATCCAATTTCCAATACGTGATATGGCGGTTTTAATTGTAGAACTAGTATGGCGA
>JASFAX010004826.1:0-38172 GCA_030737875.1 Allium sativum
AAATTTTCAATTCGGTCCAATATTTGATTCTATTTGGCTAAATTTATCATTTATTCTCATATTGGTTAAATTAATTACCATTCCAATATTTTTATTAGTTAAATCAATAGTCATACAACACAACCAGCAATCAATTAGTCGGTTAATTTTTTAAATATATATAAATTTTATATATAGTCAAAAATCATATTTTTAGTGCAATTCACAGCAATAAACTCTGACTAAGTTTTGGTTCTCACACCAGTCAACTGGAAATATATAGATATCCCACTTTCGAAACTTGAACATAAATACTGGTGATTATCGATCAATCACCAGAATTATCCCTGGACGACTAGAGTGTGATTCTATATTTACCCAGTATATTTGAGACTTTGAATATTCATTAATTACGCGTATATTCAAAATCTTTATATACTCGATTGTCCAAATTAAAATAAAATAATATACTCGAATACATATAATAAGATGTAATAATTTTCAAAATTAATTTTTTATATAAATAAATAATACTCTTCAAACTCATTCTAGGATGTTACTGATCATATCTCTAACGAGTTATATCATAGGACATTACTAATCCTATCTTTGATGAATTCTTTTGTTTGGTTCTAACATGTCTTGTTCTCGAGCTCTGTAAACCAAAGCTCTGATACCATGCTGAAACGACCCAAACTTCCCCTTTCGAGAAAGCCCGGATTGAGTTGAGAATAACACTCATCAGAACACAAAAAATAGAACATTTCATTGTTATTACAACAATTACATCAGAGTACAAGAATGTATCAAAGTATGAATAGATATTACACAACGGAAATAAAATAATATCAGAGATTTAAAATTACATAGCAGCGGAAAATAATACATAAGTATAACGCATAGCGGAATACATCATACTAGCACAACTGAAAGAAATACACAGATACAAAGCTTTCCAAATATAGCTCCAGTTGTAATCCATGATCCTATAAAAAGAAATCTCCAAAACCAAAACTACTAGCCGCTCGTGTGGAAAATATGGGCACCCAAAGTTTAGGTTAAAACAATAAACGCCGAGTCAGTCATGGGAGTAGTGTGAGAACTAAAACAGTTATTAAATCTTTACTTTAGAAGTTGGGAAATCATAGGACCATGCCATATAACACGGAACGGGTTTACTCCACATAGATCTCATTTTAAATTAAAACAAAGCAATGCTTTTTTGGAAAAATGAAGCTATTATAAGACTTAGGTTCCATCACACAATGCAACGCAAGCCGGAGGATAGAGTTTTCCCACATAATAGACGAACATGCTTGGTACATATAAAACAAAATTATTTGATATTATTACTAGTGTCTAGTCAGTTTAAAACACTTTCAATGTAAATGATCAATCCTAGACGACATAACTACCATATACTATGTCGCCATACTAGTTTTACAATCAAAACCGCACAATCTCGTATCAGAGATTGGATTTCCATCACGAGCCAAGGCAAGGGATCTTCCTTCCGATTCGAGACACTCTAGCCCGTCCCTCAGGATTCAGCCGCTACTACACCTGGATCTTCAGTCCCGGTCCACACTTACTTTAGTGGATTAGTAATTCCTGAATAATACATTTCCCTACCATATGGGGCATAAAAATATGGTCAGTATGTCAACCATCATATCCGAGGTACCTCACTTTCCAACAACCACAAAAGTAAAATGTCTGGGCTCTATACCATGACACCACTCCCAGCTAGAAAGAAACGCATGTTATCCCTGCAGTCCTCTCCCGTTTCTGGTTCATACCGGGGTGTGAAGCTCACGAATTAACGCTAACACAAAGCTACGCTATTTAAAGCCATGCTTTGATCATCATCCACAAGTCTCTACTTTTCAACAATAAGCCTTGATCATTTGCATCTTAGCATGCCACACTGACAATTCACACCATACGACTGATGTTTATCAATATATAACCTCTAAGCTCGTACGTCTCAGAGAAGGGAGTTAAGTAAGAGAATAAATTCTTCGCCACCAAATAGATATATATTTAATAGAAATCAATTAGCACAGAATGAAATCCAGTGTCAGACACACATCCATTTACAAGTCTGTTCTGGGTCTGAACGAAACCGGAGGCACCATATTCCTCGTCCCATATGTCCAATACAGGAGAGAGGTCCTCGCATATTCGGTCGATCTCCAACTACGTCTGGACAATCACCACTTATTACCTTGTCTTGGGTGTACAACCCAATCAATACATCAGTAATCATCCAAATGATGTGAAGATCTCTGGTCTTCAACCACCGTCTTCATCGTTGACTTTTAGTTGTCATAGTAATTATTCAGAATGGGTTAAACCATGTCTTTCCGAATAACTCGTGAATTGTATAAACAATATTCAAGTGCTATAAAAACCATCATAAGCCTCATTCCAATTCAGAAATTCATTTATTCCAATATTCACATTTTCAGGGAAAGGTTCCCATTAATTTTATCAAAGATAAATTCTTTTAAATTTATTCTTAAATCTTTCTTTGGATATCAATTTCAAAGGATTTTATTAACTAGTCAAGATTATCGAACCTTACCGGAATAATCATTTATTATTTTCCAATCCCAACTTATTCATCCCATGGAGCAAAACTTGTAGCACTCCATATCTAACACCCACTATGTTCTGGGTAAAATTAATTACCCTTTCATGTTCAAATCTACTTAAATATTTAAATATCGCCTGGAGTAAAACTGGTGGTACTCCATTCTCGATCATTTCAAGAATTTGATAAATTTAATTATCTCATTCCCGTTTTAATCTAATTAAAATTCATTAAAACTCTGGTACAGTTTTAATCTCAAAAATCATTACTTATTGATTATTCAAATTTAAGAAATTAAATCCTGTCTTTAACTAGGTAAAAGAACTAATGTCATTTAAAACACCGTTCATGATAAACCCAAATCCTCTTCCATTAACTATGAAATCTTCATGGAAAACGGATCAGTGTATAACCGATATAACTTTTCGTATCAGACCAATAATATAAATGGAATAACGGCCAAGCCTTTTGTAATAACCCGGAAATCCGGGCCAATTTAAATTTTTTATTTTGGCAATTTTAATGAATTTTGAATATTTAAAATGATTTATTTTAAATAATATCGACGAGAAAATTTATTTTTAATAGAATTCTAAAGTATATATTTAAATAGATCGTCGTTGAATATAAATATTTTATTCTAATTATAAAAGGAATTGAAAATGGCGCGGTAGTTCGATAATTCGATTTCAAAGTTCGAATGAATGTACCGGGTGCAAAATAAACCGGATTTTAGCGAAACCAAAAATATTAGAATCTAATTGATAATATCTTTCCAACGAATCCAAAAAATCAAAATTTCATAGCGGGAATCAAAAGATATGTCCAGTTGAAAATTAAGAATAGTCGCTATGGAATTTCGGCCCTTAAAAATGGCCATTTTGCAAACGACCTCGGTTTCGACGAAACTACTTTTGTTGGATCCGCGATGTCGAATTATTACTAGGTTTCAAATTTCATAATTTTTCGAATCAATATGAGAGCGTGGCAAAGGAAAACGCGTTAGACCAGTTTTAGTTGATTTTAATCGACTGGAAAATGGCCATTTTTCAAACGGTCTCAGAATTCGACGAAACTTGTTTTGTTAGGACCGTATCGTCAATACGAAGCTAGAAAATATTTTTCTAGAATTTTTTGAGTTAGTATGTGACCCCAGTAAATTGAAATGCGCGTTCAAATTCAATATATAGAGTTATATGTTGATTTTGACGAAAACTGATCGAAACGATCGAATCAGCTTACGATACATATCCCATTGTGTTCGGAATGGGGGTAATTAGCTTTGGACGACAGGCGGTGGGTTTCGTTTCGAGTTCGACAATCAAAGTAGCTTTTTGGAGAATAAAAAAATAATAATAACCCATACCCCCCCTTACTCCTTCCTCTCTCCTATCCTTCCCCTCATGCAATTGAATTTCAGAAAGAAAATAAAAAAGAAAAAAAGGAAAAAAAATCGCCATCGCGCCGCCAAGCCAAGGGGGCGCCGCCGCCACCCTGAACGGGCCCACCACCTCCGTCGCTCCTCCCTACCTTCTTCTTCTTCCCCGAGCCCCTCCAAAACCCACGAGATCCAGAATCGCCCCCTCTGTATTCCTCCGCCCACCGCTCCCCTTCTCCTCCTCCACCTCTTCTCGCACTCCCTCTCCTCTCCTTCGCCGACGCACCACAAACCGCGCCCCCCTTTTTGCTAACCACCGCCGTTTTTTTTCTGCCTCCACCGTGCCTGTAGCCGACCACCCAACCCCCTGCGAGCCTCCAACACCCCTCCTCCCTCTTTAGGCAGCAGAAAGTAAGTTTTTAATTTTAGTTTTATTTATTTACTGATATTTATTTTATTTATTTTCAGTTATAAATATATAGGAGTGTTTGAAAAATCTGATTTTTCATGGGTATATAAGTTTTGATTTTTAACAAGATAAAGACTTGATTTTTGACGAGTTATAATTTTGATTTTTAAATGGTATAAAGTTTCGATTTTGCATAGAAGAAAAATACGATTTCTCATTATTCAAAGATATGATTTTTATAAAGTAGAAATAATAAAGATATAATTTTTATATTGTAGTGATAATAAAATTTTGATTTTTATAGTGTAGAAAGAATAAAAATACGATTTTTATATATTCAGATTTGAAGTAAAAATACGGTTTTTATATATTTAGATTTGAAATAAAAATACGATTTTTATTTATACAGTAGCCGGATAAAAATGAGATTTTTATAGCGAAGAAATAAAAATTCGATCTTTATATAAGAGGTAGAAATATAAAAATATAATTTTTATATAAAATAAAAGCGTTGTAAAATATATATGAAGTAGAGATAAAAATATGATTTTTATTTATTGAATGAAGCAATAAAAATATAATTTTTATTATAAACAGCGGGACAAAGAACTGAATTGGAATTTCAAGCAGATCCAGACGGTTCAGCAGTTCAGAAGCAAAGCGCGGCGCAGTGGAACCCTCGGTGAGAACTTCTCACCTTTAATTTTGTTTTCTAGTTAATAATATAGACTAGGTTGCAGATGGTGTTTAGTAGCACCCGACACCCGTCGTCCACAGACCATGGACGGCTTGTATGCTTGTTTGTTTGATTTTGATGTGTAGTTGATTGCGTGATGTGAAATAAAATATTTATATAGTTAAAAATAGAATTTTTAACGAGTATTTAAAATGAAATATATTATAAACAAATCGGACGATTTGTTTATATAAACACATTTGACTGATATTGATTGGGACGATAAATTTTACACATCGCCCAACTGCACAAATAAAATCTGTGTTTGATTGTTTGAAAACCCCACACGGGTATTAGGATGATATATGACATACGCTAATCCCAATAATTAGTTGTATGTCGATCGATTGATTGACAGACTGTTATAAGCGTTAAGTATTTATATTTGATACTTATACAGTGTAGAATGCACTTTGGATAATGGTTGAATATGTGTCATTGTTGATATATACATGCGTTGTATGGAAATCCATAGAAATAAAATCTATGGTAATTGATTGGGCCTCATTCCAGTTTTGAAATAAAATTATTTGAATTAGAAATATTTGAAATAGAAATATTGGAAATAGAAATATTTGAAATAGAATATTTGAAAATAGAAATAATTTCAAAATCGAATATTTTGAAATGAATTCGAATGGAAATTGAATAGAAATGAATTCGAATTGAAATTAAATAGAAATGAATTCGAATTGAAATAGAATAGAAATGAATTCGAACTGAAATTGAATAGAAATGAATTCGAATTGATATTGAATGGAAATGAATTCGAATTGAAATTGAGTAGAAATGAATTCGAATTGAAATTGAATAGAAATGAATTTAAAACGAATTTATGAAGAAAAATTCAATTTTGATTTGAATTTGAAATGTAGTTGAAATCGTTTCAAAAACGAATTTAAAAACGATTTATAAAATACGTTTTAAAAGGAAATCGACGAAATATATATAATATATATATAATGGCCTGAATAGAACGCGCCGCGCCGCGTAAGTTCACGAATTTCGACCATTGACTTCGAATGGATATTGCGGTAGATCCGACCGTCGGATTCTCCTAAAACCAGAACCGTTGGGTTCGTATCGAAAAGAGCTTTTTAACGAATTTTAGAAATTTGAAAACTAACGGTTGGATTTGGAATTATGTCCAAATCAAATTTGGAAAAGGTCGCTGTAAGTGCAGTTCAATGGCCGTTGATGGAAATCGACTGTACGGGCCTTGATAAAATTATTAAAAATATCAATAATTTGTGTAAAATCATAAGAAATGATTTGTGAAGAATTGGGATGAAAAACTCCATATTTGAAAAGATAAAAATAGATTTTTATCGAAATGAACTAGTTTTGAACTAGAATTATAATTCTATTTATGTTTAACTAAATAAATTGAATTTGAAAAGGGTTTTAAAAGTAACTAGAATTCCCAATAATTGAATTGAAATGGATTTGAATCGAAATTGTCTTTGGAATATTTCGATGTTGGATTTCGTGATTATGCAGATGTTGTTATGGAAATTTGAAAGTTATATATATATATATATCGTTATTCCCAATACGATATTTGTTGGTCGTAGAATTTGATATTGAATATAAGCCGATATATTTTCAATTCAGAGCCTTGTATTTAATATCAAATGTGATTTGGGTTTGTCGTGAATGGTGTCTTCATTAACACTGTTCTTAAGCCCAATTGAGAAAAAGATTAAATCTTTTTTTTAGATTTAATGAAGTGTACCAGTTAAATAATATTTAATTGGAATTGAATTGGTATTGATTTTTGGGTTTATCGTGAACAGTGTTTTAAATAACACTTGTTCTTTAACCCGATAATTAATGGAATGTGATTTTGGGTTGTCACGAACGGTATCTTCAATAATACTGTTCTTAGACCCAAAGGAGTTAAGAAAATCAGAAACTAACTGGAGATTAGTTAAGTTGAATGGTTTCTGGGGTATTGATCTGATGTTGGTTTCGGCCTTCGGGGTTAATACTTAGGGAATTGCTCACTTGCTAATTTACGGTTAGGGACTGATTGAAATGTGATGTGATTTTGGGGTTTATCGTGAACCGTGTTTTAAATGGCACTGATTCTTTAACCCAGTTAAAGATTAAAACTAAGTGGAGTTTTAATGAATCTTTAATTAGATTGAAAAGATCGAGAATGGAGTATCACCTGTTTTGCTCCAGGCGATAGTTAAATCTTTAATTAGATTTGAACGTGAAATGGTAATTGAATTTACCGATAACACCGTGGTGTTAGATATGAAGTATTACCAGTTTTACTTCATGGGATGAATAGGTTGGGATTGGGAAATTAAAATAAATGATTACTTTGGTGTGGTTCGCTAATCCCGACTAGTTTGAAGTGATATTCAAAAGGAGATTAAAGAATAAATTTAAAGGAATTTATCTTTGATAAAATTAATGGGAACCTTTCCCTAAGAATGTGAAATTTAGAAACTGACTGTAGGTTAGCTAAGCAAAATTATTTCCTGGGTATTGATCTGATGTTGGTTTCGGCCTTCAGAGTTAATATTTGGGGAATTATTCTCTTGTTAATTTACGGTTAGTGACTGATGAATTGGAATGATGCGTATGTTGTGTTTGTGTAACACTTGTTTATTATATACGCGAGTTATTCGGAAAGACCGGGTTTATCCCATTCTGAATAACTGATACGACGATAAGTCGAAGATGAAGACGGTGGTCGAAGACCGGAGGTCTTCACGTCGTCTGGATAATTACTGATGATCTTGATTGGGCCGTACACCCAAGAGGAGGGAATAAGTTAGTGATCGTCCAGACGTACTTGGAGATCGATGGATATACGGGGTACTAGGTGCCTCCGGTTTCATTCAGACCCAGAACGAACTTGTAAATGGACTGTGTGTCTGACATTGGATTTTAGTCTGTGTGATTGATTTCTATTAAATATATATCTGTTTGGTGGCGGAGAATTTATTCTCTTGCTTAACGCCCTTCTCTGAGACGTACGAGCTCAGGGGTTATATATCGATGGATATCAAACGCATGGAGTGAATTGCCTGTGTGGCATGCCTAAGTGGCAATTGATCAAGGCTTCTGTTGAAAAGCAAAGTCTTGTGGTGATGATCAAAGCACCGCCTGTGTGGCATAGCTTTGTGTAACGTTGATTCGCGAGCCTCACACCCCGGTTGTGAACCAAAAATGGGAGAGGACCTGAGGGAGGACATGCGTTTCCTTCTAGTTAGAAGTGGCGTCAGTGGTTTTACACGCCCTGACGAGTTTGACTTATGTGGTTGTTGGTTTGCGAGGCGCCTCGGATATATTGGTGACTATGTGAAGCCGATGGAGTCATTCGTTGGCTCATTTACGCCCCAAAGTGCGGGGAAACGCAGTGTTCAGGCATTTTAATCCACATCGGTGGACCGACCCTGTCGCTCCAAGGGCTCACCTGAGTCTGGGTCCTGAGACATGGGCTAGATTATCTCGAATCGGTAGAGGACGATCCCTGGCCTCGGTTCATAGATGGAAATCCAATTTCCAAATACGTGACTTTGCGGTTTTATTTGTAGAGCCTTGTATGGCGACATGATATATGGTACCCATGCCCCTATGATTGATATTTATGATTGTATATAAAATCAGAAACTAACTGGACATGAGATAAGATGGGTGGTTTCCTGGGTATTAGTCTGATGTTGGTTTCGGCCTTCGGGGTTAATACTTAGGGAATCGTTCACTTACTAATTTGCGGTTGGAGTCTGATTAAAAATAAAAAAGATAAAATTTCACGTATCAAGCATTCTTTGGCTATTATAAGGTAAAACCCTATCCTCCAGCTTGCGTTGCATTGTGTGATGGGACCTGGGTCTTATAACAGCTTCATTTTTCTTTATTTAGCATTGCGCTGTTTGTTTTATGCATTGGTGTTCTTGGGAGGAAACCCGTTCCGTGTTATACGGCGTGGTCCCCTGATTTACCGAACTTTAAAATAAAGATAAATAACTGTTTTAGTTCTCACACCAGTCCCATGACTGACCTGGGGTTTATGGTTTTAACCTAAACTCTGGGTGCCCTTATTTTGACACGGGAAGCTAGTAGTTTTGGTTTTGCAGATTTATATTCACAGGATCCTGACTTACAGCTGGAATGATATTCGGAAAGCTTTGTATCTGTATATCTCCTTCGGTTGTGTTCTGTATTGTTTTCTGCTGCAGTGATGTATTTAAATGTAATTGTAATCTCTGATATTTTATAATGTGTAATATTTATTTATACTCTGTATATTCTTGTAATCTGGTGGAATTGTTGTAATATACAATGAAATGTTCTTCTGTCTGTGTTCTTTTCTGGCTCGTTCTCGAAGTATCCGCTCTTTCCTTCACGGGGAAGTTACGGGATTTTACATTTGGTATCAGAGCTTTGGTTTACAAAGCTCAGAGAACAAGACACATTAGAACCATACGAAAGAATTCATCAGATATTGGATTATTAGTATCCAACGGGAATGACTCGTTAGAGATGGGATCAGTAGTGTCCTAGATCGAGTGTGAAGAGTATATTTTTAAATTGAAAACGAATTTTGTTTTGAAAATTTAAATCGTTTTATACGTATTTGAATATTTATTTGTATTGATTTGGACAGTCCAGTATATATAGACTTTGCGTATACATCTGATCCACGTGTATTTGAAGTTTTAATATACTGGATAGATATAGAATTACACTCTAGTCACCCGGAGATGGTACTGATGATTGTCATGACATCATCAGTATTTATGTTCGAGTTTCGAAGGTGGAATTTCTATATATTTCCTATTGACTGGTGTGAGAACCAAAATTAGATAGGGCCTATTGTTGTGATTTGGCATCAAAAATCTGATTTTTTGACTATATATCAAAGTTATGAATTTGAAAATCTACAACTAATTGATTTCTGGTTGTGTTGTTTGATTATTGGTTGATTGATTAAAAGTTGAACATTTAGCCAAATTAATCAAATAGTGAGTTGTATTGAAAATTAGTCGCATTTGCTTGCATATACATGTACTTACATTGAACAGGTCATAGCAAGGAGGCTAGAGCAGAAAAATAAAATTGTTTGCCCGACAAATAGGTGCATGTTTACCATAATTTACTGTTTTGTTTGGGTGATGATGATTTTACGAGCCGATTGGCTTTTTCTTTTTCTTTTTGGATTGAAGAAGGCCATGGGAGGCTATATGAAATATCCCGAAGTCCCCGGTGCAGGGGAGGTTATGGAGAAAATTTTCCGAAAATTTAGGGTGGTAGCCAAATTTTTGAAAAATTTGAAAAGTTCTTAGAAACGGAAAAGTTGAAGAACTTAAGCCGTAGTGAAAATACTGGAAGTTGAGTTGATTTGTGAAACAACTTTCGGCTTCATTCCTTTTCGAGGACGAAAAGTTTTAAGTGGGGGAGATTGTAATAACCCGGAAATCCGAGCCAATTTAAAAATTTTATTTTGGCAATTTTAAAGAATTTTGAATATTTAAAATGATTTATTTTAAATAATATCGATGAGAAAATTTATTTTTAATAGAATTCTAACGTATATATTTAAATAGATCGTCGTTGAATATAAATATTTTATTTTAATTATAAAAGGAATTGAAAATGGCGCGGTAGTTCGATAATTCGATTTCAAAGTTCGAATGAATGTACCGGGTGCAAAATAAACCGGATTTTAGCGAAACCAAAAATATTAGAATCTAATTGAGAATATATTTCCAACAAATCCGAAAAATCAAAATTTCATAGTGGGAATCAAAAGATATGTCCAGTTGAAAATTAAGAATAGTCGCTATGGAATTTCGGCCCTTAAAAATGGCCATTTTGCAAACGACCCCGGTTTTCGACGAAACTACTTTTGTTGGATCCGCGATATCGAATTATTGCTAGGTTTCAAATTTCATAATTTTTCAAATCAATATGTGAGCGTGGCAAAGGAAAACGCGTTTGACCAGTTTCAGTTGATTTTAATCGACTGGAAAATAGCCAATTTTCAAACGGTTCTCAGAATTCGACGAAACTAGTTTCGTTAGGACCGTATCGTCAATATAAAGCTAGAAAATATTTTTCAGGAATTTTTTGAGTTAGTATGTGACCCCAGTAAATTGAAATGCGCGTTCAAATTCAATATATAGTGTTATATGTTGATTTTGATGAAAACTGATCGAAATGATCGAATCAGCTTACGATACATATCCCATTGTGTTCGTAATGGGGGTAATTAGCAATGGACGACAGGCGGTTGGTTTTGTTTCGAGTTCGACAACAAAAGTTGCTTTTTGGATAATAAAAAAATTAATAAAAACCCTTACCCCCTTACTCCTTCCTCTCTCCTATCCTTCCCCTCATTCAATCGAATTTCAGAAAGAAAATAAAAAAGAAAAAAGGAAGAAAAATCACCATCGCGCCGCCAGGCCAAGGGGGCGCCGCCGCCGCCCTGAACGGGCCCACCACCTCCGTCGCTCCTCCCTACCCCCTTCTTCTTCTTCGAGCCCCTCCAAAACCCACGAGACCCAGAATCGGCCCCCCTGTATTCCTCCGACCACCGCTCCCCTTCTCCTCCTCCACCTCCTCACGCACTCCCTCTCCTCTCCTTCGCCAACGCACCACAAACCGCGCCCCTCTTTTTGCTAACCACCGCCGTTTTTCTCTGCCTCCACCGCGCCTGCATCCGACCACCCAACCCCCTGCGAGCCTCCAACACCCCTCCTCCCTCTTTAGGCAGCAGAAAGTAAGTTTTTAATTTTAGTTTTATTTATTTACTGATATTTATTTTATTTATTTTCAGTTATAAATATATAGGAGTGTTTGAAAAATCTGATTTTTCATGGGTATATGAGTTTTGATTTTTGACAAGATAAAGATTTGATTTTTGACGAGTTAAAAATTTGATTTTTAAATGGTATAAAGTTTCGATTTTGCATAGAAGAAAAATACGATTTATCATTATTCAAAGATATGATTTTTATAAAGTAGAAATAATAAACATATAATTTTTATATTGTAGAGATAATAAAAATTTGATTTTTATAGTGTAGAAAGAATAAAAATACGATTTTTATATATTCAGATTTGAAGTAAAAATACGGTTTTTATATATTTAGATTTGAAATAAAAATACGATTTTTATTTATATAGTAGCCGGATAAAAATGAGATTTTTATAGCGAAGAAATAAAAATTCGATCTTTATATAAGAGGTAGAAATATAAAAATATAATTTTTATATAAAATAAAAGCGTTGTAAAATATATATGAAGTAGAGATAAAAATATGATTTTTATTTATTGAATGAAGCGATAAAAATATAATTTTTATTATAAACAATGGGACAAAGAACTGAATTGGAATTTCAAGCAGATCCAGACGGTTCAGCAGTTCAGAAGCAAAGCACGGCGTAGTGGAACCCTCGATGAGAACTTCTCACCTTTAATTTTGTTTTCTAGTTAATAATATATACTAGGATGCAGACGGTGTTTAGTAGCACCCGACACCCGTCGTCCACAGACCATGGACGGCTTGTATGCTTGTTTGTTTGATTTTGATGTGTAGTTGATTGCGTGATGTGAAATAAAATATTTATATAGTTAAAAATATTTTATAGTTAAAAATAGAATTTTGAACGAGTATTTAAAATGAATATATTATAAACAAATCGGACGATTTGTTTATATAAACACATTTGACTGATATTGATTGGGACGATAAATTTTACACATCGCCCAACTGCACAAATGAAATCTATGTTTGATTGTTTGAAAACCCCACACGGGTATTGGGATGATATATGACATACGCTAATCCCAATAATTAGTTGTATGTCGATCGATTGATTGACAGACTGTTATAAGCGTTAAGTATTTAAATTTGATGCTTATACAGTGTAGAATGCACTTTGGATGACGGTTGAATATTTGACATTGTTGATATATACATGCGTTGTATGGAAATCCATAGAAATAAAATCTATGGTAATTGATTGGGCCTCATTCCAGTTTTGAAATAGAAACATTTGAAATAGAAATATCTGAAATAGAAATATTTGAAATAGAAATATTTGAAATAGAAATATTTGAAATAGAATATTTGAAAATATAAATAATTTCAAAATCGAATATTTTGAAATGAATTCGAATGGAAATTGAATAGAAATGAATTCGAATTGAAATTAAATAGAAATGAATTCGAATTTAAATTGAATAGAAATGAATTCAAATTGAAATTGAATAGAAATGAATTCGAATTGAAATTGAATAGAAATGAATTCGAATTGAAATTGAATAGAAATGAATTTAAAACGAATTTATGAAGACAAATTCAATTTTGATTTGAATTTGAAATGAAGTTGAAATAGTTTTGAAAACGAATTTAAAAACGATTTATAAAATACGTTTTAAAAGGAAATCGACGAAATATATATAATATATATATTATATATATAATGGCCTGAATAGAACGCGCCGCGCCGCGTCAGTTCGCGAATTTCGACCATTGACTTCGAATGGATATTGCGGGAGATCAGACCGTCGGATTCTCCTAAAACCGGAACCGTTGGGTTCGTATCGAAAAGAGCTTTTTAACGAATTTTAGAAATTTGAAATCTAACGGTTGGATTTGGAATTATGTCCAAATCAAATTTGGAAAAGGTCGTTGTAAGTGTAGTTCGATGGCCGTTGATGGTAATCGACTGTACGGGCCTTGATAAAATAGATTTTTATCGAAATAAACTAGTTTTGAACTAGAATTATAATTCTATTTATTTTTAAATAAATAAATTGAATTTGAAAAGGGTTTTAAAAGTAACCAGAATTTCCAATAATTGAATTGAAATGGATTTGAATCGAAATTGTCTTTGGAATATTTTGATGTTGGATTTCGTGATTATACAGATGTTGTTATGGAAATTTGAAAGTTATATATATATATATATCATTATTCCCAATACGATATTTGTTGGTCGTAGAATTTGATATTGAATATAAGCCGATATATTTTCTATTCAGAGCCTTGTATTTAATATCAAATGTGATTTGGGTTTGTCGTGAATGGTGTCTTCATTAACACTGTTCTTAAGCCCAATTGAGAAAAAGATTAAATCTTTTTATTTAGATTTAATGAAGTGTACCAGTTAAATAATATTTAATTGGAATTGAATTGGTATTGATTTTTGGGTTTATCGTGAACAGTGTTTTAAATAACACTTGTTCTTTAACCCGATAATTAATGGAATGTGATTTTGGGTTGTCGCGAATGGTATCTTCAATAATACTGTTCTTAGACCCAAAGGAGTTAAGAAAATCAGAAACTAACTGGAGATTAGTTAAGTTGAATGGTTTCTGGAGTATTGATCTGATGTTGGTTTCGGCCTTCGGGGTTAATACTTAGGGAATTGCTCATTTGCTAATTTATGGTTAGGGACTGATTGAAATGTGATGTGATTTTGGGGTTTATCGTGAACCGTGTTTTAAATGGCACTGATTCTTTAACCCAGTTAAAGATTAAAACTAAGTGGAGTTTTAATGAATCTTTAATTAGATTGAAAAGATCGAGAATGGAGTATCACCAGTTTTGCTCCAGGCGATAGTTAAATCTTTAATTAGATTTGAACGTGAAATGGTAATTGAATTTGCCGATAACACCGTGGTGTTAGATATGAAGTATTACCAGTTTTACTTCATGGGATGAATAGGTTGGGATTGGGAAATTAAAATAAATGATTACTTCAGTGTGGTTCGCTAATCCCGACTAGTTTGAAGTGATATTCAAAAGGAGATTACAGAATAAATTTAAAGGAATTTATCTTTGATAAAATTAATGGGAACCTTTCCCTATGAATGTGAAATTTAGAAACTGACTGTAGGTTAGCTAAGCAGAATGGTTTCCTGGGTATTGATCTGATGTTGGTTTCGGCCTTTGGGTTTAATATTTGGGGAATTATTCTCTTGTTAATTTACGGTTAGTGACTGATGAATTGGAATGAGGCGTATGTTGTGTTTGTGTAACACTTGTTTATTATATACGCGAGTTATTCGGAAAGATCGGGTTTATCCCATTCTGAATAACTGATACGACGATAAGTCGAACTTGAAGACGGTGGTCGAAGACCGGAGGTCTTCACGTCGTATGGATAATTACTGATGATCTTGATTGGGTCGTACACCCAAGAGGAGGGAATCAGTAAGTGATCGTCCAGACGTACTTGGAGATCGATGGATATACGGGGTACTAGGTGCCTCCGGTTTCGTTCAGACCCAAAACAAACTTGTAAATGGACTGTGTCTCTGACATTGGATTTTAGTCTATGTGATTGATTTCTATTAAATATATATCTGTTTGGCGACGGAGAATTTATTCTCTTGCTTAACGCCCTTCTCTGAGATGCACGAGCTCAGGGGTTATATATCGATGGATATCAAACGCATGGAGTGAATTGCCTGCGTGGCATGCCTAAGTGGCAATTGATCAAGGCTTCTGTTGAAAAGCAAAGTCTTGTGGTGATGATCAAAGCACCGCCTGTGTGGCATAGCTTTGTGTAACGTTGATTCGCGAGCCTCACACTTCGGTTGTGAACCAAAAACGGGAGAGGACCTCAGGGAGGACATGCGTTTCCTTCTAGTTAGAAGTGGCGTCAGTGGTTTTACATGCCCTGACGAGTTTGACTTATGTGGTTGTTGGTTTGCGAGGCGCCTCGGATATATCGGTGACTATGTGAAGACGATGGAGTCATTCGTTGGCTCATTTACGCCCCAAAGGGCGGGGAAACGCAGTGTTCAGGCATTTTAATCCACATCGGTGGACCGGCCCTGTCGCTCCAAGGGCTCACCTGAGTCTGGGTCCTGAGACATGGGCTAGATTGTCTTGAATCGGTAGAGGACGATCCCTGGCCTCGGTTCATAGATGGAAATCCAATTTCCAAATACGTGACTTTGCGGTTTTATTTGTAGAGCCTAGTATGGCGACATGATATATGGCACCCATGCCGCCTATGATTGATATTTATGATTGTATATAAAATCAGAAACTAACTGGAAACGAGATAAGATGGGTGGTTTCCTGGGTATTAGTCTGATGTTGGTTTCGGCCTTCAGGGTTAATACTTAGGGATCGTTCTCTTACTAATTTGCGGTTGGAGTCTGATTAAGAATAAAAAAGATAAAATTTCACGTATCAAGCATTCTTTGGCTATTATAAGGTAAAACTCTTTCCTCCGGCTTGCGTTGCATTGTGTGATGGGACCTGGGTCTTATAATAGCTTCATTTTTCTTTATTTAGCATTGCGTTGTTTGTTTTATGCACTGATGTTCTTGAGAGGAAACCCGTTCCGTGTTATACGGCGTGGTCCCTTGATTTATCGAACTTTAAAATAAAGATAAATAACTGTTTTAGTTCTCACACCAGTCCCATGACTAACCTGGGGTTTATTGTTTTAACCTAAACTCTGGGTGCCCTTATTTTGACATGGGCAGCTAGTAGTTTTGGTTTTGCAGATTTATATTCATAGGATCCTGACTTACAACTGGAATGATATTCGGAAAGCTTTGTATCCGTATATCTCCTTCAGTTGTGTTTTGTATTGTTTTCTGCTGCAGTGATGTATTTAAATGTAATTGTAATCTCTGATATTTTATAATGTGTAATATTGTAACAACCCGAAAATCTGGGCCAGTTTAAAATTTTTATTTTGGCAATTTTAATGAATTTTGAATATTTAAAACAGATTATTTTAAATAATATCGACGAAAATTTATTTTGAATATATTTAGAACGTATATATTATATACGTCGTCGTTAGAATATAAATATTTATATATAATTAAAATATAGAATTGAAAATGGCGCGGTAGTTCGATAATTCGATTTCAAACTTCAATTGAACGTACCGGGTGCAAAACAATCCGGATTTGAGTGAAACCAAAAATAATGAGATCTAATTGGGAATATCTTTCCAACGAATCCGAAAAATCAAAATTTTATAGCGGGAATCAAAAGATATGCCCAGTTGAAAATTCTGAATAGTCGCTATGAAATTCAGGCCCTTAAAAATGGAAATTTTGCAAACGACCTCGGATTTCGACGAAACCACTTTTGTTGGATCCGTGTTGTAAAGTTATTGCTAGATTCCAAATTTCATAATTTTTTGAATCAATATGTGAGCGTGGCAAAGGAAAACGCGTTTGACCAGTTTCAGTTGATTTTAATCGACTGGAAAATGGCCATTTTTCAAACGGTGTCAGAATTCGACGAAACTAGTTTTGTTAGGACCGTATCGTCAATACGAAGCTAGAAAATATTTTTTTGCAATTTTTAGAGTTAGTATGTGACCCCGATAAACTGAAATGTACGTTTAAAATTTAATATATAGAGTTATATGTTGATTTTAACGGAAACTGATCGAAACGATCAAATCATCTTGCAATACATATCCCATTGTGTTCGGGATGGGGGTAATTGGCTATGGACGGCACGCGGTGGGCCTCGTTTCGAGTTCGAAATAAAAAGTTGCTTTTTGAAATTAATTAAATAAAATAATATATATTATTATATATCTTCCTCTCACTCACCACTCTCTCTCTCTCTCCTCCCTATAACTTCCAGGCCCCCGTTCATTTAAAAAAAAACCTGTAGCCCTAACTGTCGATCGCACCTCCGCCGGAGATGGCTCCGCCCCACCGTTCGAGATCCCCTCCGCCTCCCGATCCTCCTCCTTCTTCCCACCGCCTCTCCTCCTCTCTCGCGTGGAACCCCATACCCGTGCCCACCTCGAAGAACCCTCCGCCGTGCCCTAGCCTCCCACCGCCGACTGCACCACCTCCGCGCCTTCCCTGACCACTCCGTCGCCCCGACGCAAGCAACCCCCATCCCCTTTATCAACTGTGAGTTTTGTTTTTATATATATCAAATATTCTTTTTAGTTTTTTTATTACATGTTTGATTTCAAAATAAAAATAGGTTCTGATGATAATGAAGTATTGATTTTGATGATAATAAAGTTATGATTTTTACGTTATAAAGGAGATGGCTTTTATGTTATAAAAACATGATTTTTACTTCATAGGTAAGTACGACCTTTTTGCATAGAAATATATATATGTATATATAAATTTTAATAAAGGAAAAATGTGATTTTCTTGTTTGAATAGCAAAGGAAAAATTCGATTTTTATATATTGAATAGCAAAGTAAAAATTCGATTTTTATATATTGAATAGCAAAGTAAAAATTCGATTTTTATATATTGAATAGCAAAGTAAAAATTCGATTTATATATATTGAATAGCGAAGTAAAAATTCGATTTTTATATATTGAATAGCGAAGTAAAAATGTGATTTTTATATATTGAATAACGAAGTAAAAATGTGATTTTTACATATGTAGAGAACACGGGCAAAGAGGATGACAAAAAGGCGAGAACGATGAAGATTTCTATAAATGAAGTGTCGTGAAGTTGGATAGCTATCGGTGAGAATTTCTCACTCTTCAATTTCTCTTTCTAGTTATATATATATATATACTAGGATGCAGACGGTGCTTAGTAGCACCCGACACAATCGTCCACAGACCATGGACTTGTTTGTTTGGTTGCATAGATTAGTTAGATTATTTGATTGAAATTGAATTGTTTGGTGAAATGAATGGATTTGATTGATGTGTGAATGGCGTGGGCCTTCACTAGACCGGGGATAAGGCTAGGCCTCGTCCCGTTTCTAGTATCGTGCCGTTATGCCGCCGAAATTTTCTAAAATAAGTTAGAAAAATAACAATATCATTTTATAGAATAAATGAATTGAATAGAAATTCATATGTTGAAATAAAATGTTTTGTCGTTAAAAATATAATTTTTAACGTGAAGGTAAATAAATAAATATTCATTTACAAACCGGACGGTTTGTTTATGTACACCTATTTGAAGGACATTGATTGGGTCGATAAATTTTACACATCGCCCAACTGCACACATAAAATCCGTGTTTGATTGTTTGAAACCCCACACGGGTGTTGGGATGAAATTTGAAATTCACTCATCCTGATTGATTAAATATGTCGATCGTTTGATTGACAGGCTGTTATAAGCGTTAGATATCTATATTTGATGCTTATACAGTGTTGTGCACTTTGGTTGATGGTTGATTATTTTTCAATGCTGTTATATACATGTGTTGTATGAAAATCCATATAATTAATTTTATATGGTGATTGATTGGGCCTCATTCCAATTTAGAAGATAGAGAATATTAAAATAAAGGTTCATGTGTTGACTGTACTCATCCGTTGAGATTAGTCATGTGTTGAACGAAATAATTTAACAAAAATAGTCACACGTGGACAGTACTCATTCGTTGAGATTAGTCGTGTGTTGACAAAAATAAATATTCATTTGTTGAATAGAATAAAGGAATATATGAAGCCGTGTTGATTAGATTGACGCCATTTTGACGTGAACGCTATTTATATCGATTTTATTCATTTTGAAATGAATTGAATATAAAAAGATTTCGAAATGAATTGAATATAAAACCAATTCGAATTGAATTGAAAACGAATTCGAATTGAAAACGTATTGAAGTGAAATCAAATTGAATTGAAATTTGATGTGAATAGAAAACGAATTTGATTTCAATTGCATATATAACGAATTTGATTTGAATAGAAAACGAATTTGATTTCAATTGAAATATATAACGAATTTGAATCAAATAGAAAACCACTTTGAATTGAATCGAATTGAAAACGAATTCGAATTGAATTTAAAACGAAGTGAAATGAATTCAAATTGAATTGAAACTTGAGTTGAATAGAAATGAATTTTAAACCGAATTCATAAGGAAAGATTCAACTTTGATTTGAATTTGAAATGGAAGTTGAAAATGTTTTTGAAACGAATTCAAAACTATTTATAAAATTCGTTTTAAATAGAAATCGACGATATATATATTATATATATATTATATATATAATATAATGGCCTGAATAGAACGCGCCGCGCCGCGGCAGTTCGTGAATTTCGACCATTTATTTCAAACGGACACTACGGGAGATCCGACCGTCGGATTCTCCTAAAACCGGAACCGTTGGGTTCGTATCGAAAAGAGCTTTCTAACGAATATTAGAAATCTAACGGTTGGATTTGGAATTATGTCCAAATCAAATTTAAAAAAGGTCGTTGTAAGTGCAGTTCGATGGCCATTGATGGAAATCGACTGTACGGGCCTTGATAAAATCATTAAAAATATCAATAATTTGTGTAAAATCATAAGAAATGATTTAGAAAGAATTGGGATGAAAAACTCCATATTTGAAAAGATAAAAATAGATTTTTATCGAAATGAACTAGTTTTGAACTAGAATTATAATTCTATTATTTTTAAATAAATAAATTGAATTTGAAAAAGGGTTTTAAAAATAACCAGAATTTCCAATGATTGCGTTGGAGTGGATTTGAATCGAAATTGTCTTCGGAATATTTCGATGTTGGAATTCGTGATTATACAGATGTTGTTATGGAAATTTGAAAGATATATATTTATATCGTTATTTCCAATACGGGATTTGTTAATCGTAGAATTTGATATTGAATATAACCCGATATATTTTCTATTCAGAGCCTTGTATTGAATATCAAATATGATTTGGGTTTGTCGTGAATGGTGTCTTCACTAACACTGTTCTTGAACCCAGTTGAGAAAAGATTAAATCTTTTTATTTAGATTTAATGAAGTGTACCAATTAAATAATATTTAATTGGAATTGAATTGATATTGATTTTTGGGTTTATCGTGAACAATGTTTTTAAATAACACTTGTTCTTTAATCCGATAATTAATGGAATGATATTTTGGGTTTACCGTGTACCGTGTTTTAAATGACACTGATTCTTTAACCCAGTCAAAGATTAAAATTAAGTGGAGTTTTAATGAATCTTTAATTAGATTGAAAAAATCGAAATGGAGTATCACCAGTTTTGCTCCAGGCAATAGTTACATCTTTAATTAGATTTGAACGTGAAATGGTAATTGAATTTACCGATAACACCGTGGTGTTAGATATGAAGTATTACCAGTTTTACTTCATGGGATGAATATGTTGGGATTGGGAAATTAAAATAACTGATTACTTCGGTAAAGTTCGTTAATCCCGACTAATTTGAATTGATATTCAAAAGTAGATTCAAGAATAAATTAAAGAATTTATCTTTGATAAAATTAATGGGAACCTTTCCCTATGAATGTGAAATTTAGAAACTAACTGTCGGTTAGCTAAGCAGAATAGTTTTCTGGATATTGATCTGATGTTGGTTTCGGCCTTCGGGGTTAATATTTGGGGAATTATTCTCTTGATTAATTTACGATTAGTGACTGATGAATTGGAATGAGGCGTATGTTGTGTTTGTGTAACACTTATTTAAAATATACGCGAGTTATTCGGAAAACCGGGTTTATCCCATTCTGAATAACTGATTCGACGTGGTGTCGAAGATGAAGACGGTGGTCGAAGACCAGAAGTCTTCACGTCGTTTGGAAAATTACTGATGATCTTGATTGGGCTGTACACCCAAGAAGATGGAAACAGTTGGTGATCGTCCAGACGTACTTGGAGATCGATGGATATGCGGGGTACTAGGTGCCTCCGGTTTCGTTCAGACCCAGAACGGACTTGTAAATGGACTGTGTGTCTGACATTGGATTTTAGTCCGTGTGATTGATCTCTATTAAATATATATCTGTTTGGCGGCGGAGAATTTATTCTCTTGCTTAACGCCCTTCTCTGAGACGTACGAGCTCAGGGGTTATATATTGATGGATATCAAACGCATGGAGTGAATTGCCTGTGTGGCATGCCTAAGTGGCAATTGATCGAGGCTTCTGTTGAAAAGCAAAGTCTTGTGGTGATGATCAAAGCACGGCCTTTGTGGCGTAGCTTTGTGTAACGTTTGCTTCGCGAGTTTCACACCCGGTATGAACCAAAAACGGGAGACGGACGTCAGGGAGGGCATGCGTTTCTTTCTAGCTAGAAGTGGCGTCAGTGGTTTTACACGCCCTGACGAGTTTGACTTATGTGGTTGTTGCTGTTGCGAGGCGCCTCGGTTTGATCGGACGATCCGGGTCCGATGGAGTCATTCGTTGGCTCATTTACGCCCCAAAGGGCGGAGAGACGTATTGTTCAGGCATAATAATCCACATCGGTGGACCGGCCCTGACGATCCAAGGCTTGCCTGCGCGCTTGCCTGAGACATGGGCTAGATTGTCTCGAATCGGTAGAGGAGGATCCCTTGCCTCGGTTCATTGATGGAAATCCAATTTCCAAATACGTGACATTTGCGGTTTTATTTGTAGAACTAGTATGGCGACATGATATATGGTACCCATGCCGTCTATGATTGATACTTATGATTTGAAGTTGTTTTATACACTATACACTGATAATAGTATCAAATGATTTGTTTTTAAACGTATCAAGCATTCTTTGGCTATTATAAGGGAAAACCCTATCCCCCGGCTTGCGTTGCATTGTGTGATAGGACCTGGGTCTTATAACAGCTTCATTTTTCCTCATTTAGCATTGCGCTGTTTGTTTTATGCACTGGTATTCTTGGGAGGAAACCCGTTCCGTGTTATACGGCGTGGTCCCTTGATTTACCTAACTTAAAAATAAAGAATAATAACTGTTTTAGTTCTCACACCAGTCCCATGACTGACCTGGATTTTATTGTTTTAACCTAAACTCTGGGTGCCCTTATTTTGACACGGGCAGCTAGTAATTTTGGTTTTGCAGATTTATATTCACAGGATCCTGGTTTACAGCTGGAATGATATCCGGAAAGCTTTGTATCCGTATATCTCTTCTAGTTGTGTAATGTATTATTTTCCGCTACTATGTATTTAAATGTAATTTAAATCTCTGATATTTCTGTGTAATATTCATTTATACTCTGAATATTCTTGTTATCTGATGCATTGTTGTAATATACAATGAAATGTCCTTTTGTATGCGTTCTGATTTTGTCGTGTTCTCAAAACAATCCGCTCTTTCCCTCCTCTTCGGAGACCGGGGGATTTCGGGTCGTTTCAAATATTTATTTATACTCTGTATATTCTTATAATCTGGTGGAATTGTTGTAATATACAATGAAATATTCTTCTGTCTGTGTTCTTTTGTGGCTCGTTCTCGAAGTATCTTCTCTTTCCTTCACGGGGAAGTTACGGGATTTTACACCTTTTAAATTCCATATATAGTAATGGTCTTCCTTCATAGAAGCTCATCTCGATTATTAGCAAATCGAATTCCATTCAATTCCAATTTAATATATTAAATTGGAAAACTTAACTTAGGAAAATTTCCATTGAATCTTAATAAAAAGATTTATAAATTCTAAATCATATCTTCACTGTTAATTGGGTTAAAGAACAAATGTTATTAAAAACATTGTGGACAATAAACCCAAACATCCAAATTCAATTCAATTCTAATTAAATATTATTAATTGGTAAATTTCTCTAAATCTTAGTTAAATGATTTATTCTTTTCTCAACTGGGTTTAAGAACAGTGTTATTGAAGACACCATTCACGACAAACCCAAAATCCAATTTGATATTAAATACAAGGTTCTAAATAGAAATTATATCGGCTTATATTCAATATCAAATTCTGAAACCAACAACTATTTTATTGGGAATAATGATATATATCTTCCAAATAGGGGTGGAATCGGTTCGGTACCGGAACTTTGATTTCAAAACCATTATCGTACCGACTTATGTGGTAATAGAAAAATCGTACCATTACCAATCGAAAAAATCGGTTGCCAACAGTTCGGTTTATGGTTGGTAATGGTTGGTAGGGGTCGGTAATAAGTCTTTGCCATTTACTAGTATGAGATATTTTTGTTTGCAATATTTCACGTTAAATTTATTTTGTGTCATTATATTATTATTTATCCATCTTATTTTCCATAGTCAAACATGCAAGAAAACATTATGGATGAACTAAAATATCATATAAATTACACTATTTCTAAGATATATGATAAAAATTTCATTCAATTTTGTATCGTAATAGTATTTTCCTAGGTTTTTTATTAAATCATTACATATTAGAAGTTCGCTGTTATGTAATAAACATATATGATGAAATATAAGAATATACATATGTATTGTTTAAGATATGTGGCAGGTATGGTAATTACCATTGTTAATGCTCAATTACCATTACCATACCGCATATTTTCATATGGTTGGCATACCGTACCAATCAAATCGGTTACCAATTATTCGATACCACTTTTGTTGGTATCGGTTGGTAACGGTTGGTAAGTGGTAATATGGTAAAAACGTCCAGCCCTACCTCAAAATTCCTCACAATATCTGTATAATAACGGAATCCAATATCGAAATATTCCGAAGTAAAATCCATTCCAATTTATATATTGGAAAATTCTGGTTATTTCAAAACAATTTACAAATTCAATTTATTTATTTAAAAACATTGGATTATTGTTCTAGTTAATAACTAGTTCATTTCGATAAAAATATATTTTTATCTTTTCAAACTTGGAATTTTTCATCCAAAATCTTTCCAAGTCATTTATTGTAATTTTACATAATTTTTCCATATTTTTAATAATTTTATTAAGGCCTTTACAGTCGGTTTCCAATAACAGCCACCGAACTGCATCTATAGCGACCTTTTCTGAAATTGATTTGGACATAATTCCAAATCTAACCATTAGATTTCAAATCTCTTATATTCGTTGAAAAGTTCTTTTCGATACGAACCCAACGGTTCCAGTTTTAGGAGAATCCGACGGTCGTATCTCCCGTTACATCCATTTGAAGTTAAAGATCGAAATTCACGAACGGTCGCTGCGTGACACGTTCTATTCAGGCCATTATATATATATATATATATATATATATATATATATGTATATATATAATATATTATATTTATTTCATCGATTTCCATTTAAAACGCGTTTTTTAAATTATTTATAAATTCGTTTTAAAACGATTTTAACTTCATTTTCAATTTTAAATCAAAATTGAATATTCTATATCTATATCATATTAAAATGATAATATTTTCAAAATATTAGATTTTGAAATCACTTATTTTTTATATTCATTTTAGAATGAATGAAATCTATCAATAAACCCGTTCGGGTTAAAATAGCGTTTACTACATAACTCGGCTTCACATTTCAATATTTTTGTGTCCATCCAAAATCGGACATCAAAATTATAATTTTATTCTTCACTAAATATTACTTTAAAATCATCGTTATTTTAAAATATTCTTTATTTTATTTCAAAATATTCTATATATTTAAAATATTCTTTATTTAGAAATATTCTTTATTTAAAAATATTCTTTATTTCTGAATCGGAATGCGACTCAATCAATTACCATTTAATTTCAGTTATATGGATTTCATAAATCGCATGTATTCAATAATAATGATAAATAATCATTAAATAGTCCATTCACATCCAGAGTGAAATTTAGAATTGTGTGAGCGTTAAAAGAAATAAATAACGCTCATCACAGTCTGTCAACCCATCGATTGACATACAACTAAATATTGGGACTAGTGTATGTCAAATATCATCCCAATACCCATATGGGGTTTTCAAACATCAACAGTTTATTTAAATAAATCATTGGTTAATAAATTTAACCAATTCTAATTCGGTTTGAATTATTTTCTATTTAACCAATTTTTACCATTTAAATTATAAATGGATATTTATAATTTGATTTCATCTACCCCATTAATGTTAACATTATTTTTAATATGTTAAACATTTCAATATCACAAACAACACACAATACAGTCAATTTAAAACATCCATGGTCTGTGGATGAGGGCGGTGATCTAACAGGCACCATATACAATTTATAATTATTAAACTGATGAAAATCTACACTGGCAAGTCTATATATTTTATACATGAATACAATAACATGAAAAAAAAATTGAGTGAGAAGGAGTTCTCACCTTGATCGGTTTTAGAATCGTTAAATATTGATTATTTCAATTAAATTAAACCCGTTGTTTAATTCAATCAAAATTTCCAACTGCCTCCAATTTAGTTATGGTCAGTTCTGAAATGTAGAGTCCGTCAACACGAGTCCAACACACCCTTGTTTGCAGAACCCACCGTCGGTAGCCTAGGGCTTAGATTTGTCGTCGCCTGGAGTGATCAGTTCTCGATCTGGAGCTGCCACGTGAAACGCCTCGGCAACCTCCATCGGTGCCTAGAGTTGGGTGCAGCTCGCACCCCCCAGTGCATGGAAAACCTCCCTCGAACAGCGGTGCTTCAAGCCAGAAATTCTTGTCCAACATCACATGATTTTCAATCTTAACCGTATGAAATCCAAGATCGTGGAAAGCCCTTCCGTTTTCGTGTTGAAATCAGGGTTTAATTCGAAAAGGATTAGTAGCGATTTAGGGTTTAGTTTCGGACATTCAGGCCATTAAAAAGCTTGGCGACGACTCTGGAAAGAATGAGTATGGTTTCCATTTTTTGTTTATTTATATATATATAATAATATTTTATTTACTATTTTTGATTCAAAAGTAAACTGTTTAATCACTGAACTCCAAATGAACCCCAATGACTATCATCCCTAGCTAAATAACCCCATTCTGGACACAATGACATATTTTTGTAAGCCAATTCGACCGTTTGGAACAGTTTCCGTCAAAATTAAAATATAAATCAATATATATTGAATTTAAACATGTATTTTAATTTACCGTGGCCACATATTGATTCCAAAAATTACTGAAAAAATATTTCTGACTTTGATTTGACGATATGGTCCTAACAAAACTAATTTCATCGAATTTGGAGACCATTTGAAAAATGGCCATTTTCTTGTCGATCCAATTTGACTTAATTGACAAAACACGTTTTCTTTTGCTACGCTCACATATTAATTCCAAAAATTACGAAAATTGAAATCTAGCAATAATTTGACATTCCGGATCCAATAAAAGTGGTTTCGTCGAAAACGGAGGTCGTTTGCAAAATGGCTATTTTTAAGGGCTATATATTATTTTAAATATATATAAATTCCATAGCGACTATTTTAAATTTTAAACTGGACATAACTTTCAATTTATATATGAAATCTATATTTTACACATTCGTTAGAAAGATATAATTAAAAAGATTTAAATATTTTTGGTTTTACTAAAATCCGATTTATAATGAATTATGCCTGTTCAATTGAGATTAAAAATCGAATTTTCAAACTACCGCGCTATTTCACGCTCGTTTTATAATTTAAATAAATTTATACATTCTAACTTCGATTAAAATAAATTTTTAGTCGTTATTATTTAAAACAATTCATTTTAAATATTCAAAATCCATTAAAATAGCTAAAATAAAAATTTTAAATTGGTATTAAAAATCAGGGTTGTTACACGGGCGCTTCGCATTCTTTTACATCTGATTCTGTGGTTGAGTCTCTACACCTTAGTACTAGTATGGTTTTGGACCCCGTTGTTGTCTCAAACCCCATTGGTGGTACGACTCATTTGTCTATGATTTGTCGGGGTTTGAGAATATATGTGTTAGGCGTCGAGTTTGAGTGCGACGCATATGTGCACGGTTTCATAGGCTATGGTTTGATTCTAGGGATGGATTGCTAGCCATGTATTGTGCCATTATGGATTGTAAGAGGGGGTCGTTAGACTTTTGACTTGCCATGGGAGGACCCTCGAGATTTCTTGTGACCCTAAAGGGTCTATCATGCTTAGTTTCCTAGAGTCACTTGATGCATCTATCGATAATATGCGATTTGTACTAGTAGTTTGTGAGTAACCTGATGTTTTTGAGGAGGTTTAGGGCTTACCTCCGAGGCGCGAGATCGATTTCTATGTATACTTGGTGGACAATGTAAAGCCAGTTGCATTACCTGTGCGCCATATGGCTCCAATAGAAAGGAGGGAGCTTAGCAAGCAAGTAGGGGAGCTACTTGAGAAAGGGTTTATTAGGCGAAGCATATATGATTGGGGTGCTTCGGTGGTATTTGCAACTAAGGCGGATGGTTCGGTTCGCTTATGTGTGGATTATAGGGAGTTGAATAAACTCACCAAGAAGAATAGGCATCCACTCCCGAGGATGGATGATTTTTTGACCAGCTTGTTGGTGCATCTATTTTCTCTCAGTTAGACTTGGCCACGGGGTTTCATCAGTTGAGGGTGGCCAAGGATAGTATAGACAAGACCATTTTTAGAACTCCATATGGTTTCTTCGAATGGCTCGTTATGCCTATTGGGTTGACGAATGCAACCTCCAATTTTGTTGATCTGATGGGTAGGGTATTTCGGGAGTTTCTAAACAAGTTTTTCGTGGTCTTTGATGATGACATCTTGATTTTCTTGAAGAGCGAGGAATAGCATGCCCAACATTTGAGGGAGGTTTTGAAAACTTTCTGTGCGCACCAGCTTAAGGCGAAGTTCTCCAAATGTCATTTTTGGAGAAAAGAAGTGAGATTTCTAGGGCATTTGGTCTTTAAAGATGGGATAATGGTAGATCCCACGACGGTAGTTGCAGTTCAAGATTGGCAGTCCAAAGAATGCAACGGAGGTGAGAAGTTTCTTTGGATTAGCGGGCTATTATAGGAAGTTCATTAAGGACTTCGTAAAGATATAAGCCCCACTCACCAGGATGACGAAGAAGAATCTGACATTTTCTTGAGATGTAGATTGTGACGATGCTTTCCAACGATTGAAGAGGGCTCTGACTACAGCCCCAGTCTTGACCTTGCCCGATGGGAACAAAGTGTTCACAAATACGCTAATGCATGTGGTACAGGGCTTGGTGTGGTTTTGATGCAAGAGGAAGGGTAGTGTGTTATGGAAGTAGACAACTAAGGGTTCATGAGAAGAACTACCCTACCCATGACTTAGAGTTAGCTGCCACAGTATTCGCGCTTAAGACTTGGCGCCATTATCTTCTTCGAGAGAAGTTCGAGTTGTACAACGATCATAAATCTCTCAAGTACTTGTTCTCGCAGAAGGATCTTAATTTAAGGCAACAAAGATGAATGTATTTTCTAGCATTTTATGACTTTGAGATTGCTTATACCCTTGGCAAGGGTAATGTGGTGGCAAACGCATTGAATAGGCAGAGGATGGCCTTAAGTCCTCTGTTTGTGGAGAGGAAAAGCTTGGTGTTTATATCGACTTTTGATTTTAGACCCTCCACCAAGTTTATACCTGGTTTATTGGCATCACTAGTGGTGCAACCTACTCTTTTGGATCAGATAATAACTTCACGGTGAGAAGATCCACATATTTCAGACATCTTGGATCGGCTCAGTAGAGGGGAGACTTCTAGTCACCTCAGTATATATTCCACGGACGATAGAGGGTGGTTGCGACGAGATGGAAGGCTTTGTGTTCCCCGAGTTGGGAGTTTGTTGAAGAAAGTCCTTGAGGAAGCTCATCATTCTAAGATGATTATTCATCCAGGCGGTGATAAGATTTATATAGATATGAAGAGGGTTTTCTTTTGGGTTGGGATAAAGAAAGATGTGGTGGAGTTTGTCTCTCAATGTTTGATTTTCCAGCAAGTCAAGGCTGAGAAAAAGAAGCCCAGTGGTTTACTTCATCCTTGGGAGGTCCCACATGGAAGTGGGAGAGCGTCTCTATAGATTTCCTCAATGGTTTGCCTAGATCGAGGAAAGGCAACACTAGTATTTGGGTTATAGTGGACAAACTTACTAAGAGCGCTCATTTCATTCCTATTAAGAGTAAGAGGATGACAACATGGTTGGCAACTGTTTATGTTCATGAGATAGTCTGTTTTCATGGAGTACCTTCCAGTATCGCAAGTGATCGTAACTCCATTTTCAACAGTGAATTTTGGAGGAGCTTGCAAGAGGCATTAGGCACACAGTTGTGTTTGAGCACGGCTTATCACCCTCAGACAGATGGACAGACGGAAAGAGTGAACAGATTTCTAGAGGATGTTTTAAGGCTATGTATCCTAGACTTCGAAGAGACTTGGGAAGAGCATCTTCCTTCAGTAGAGTTCACCTACAACAACAGTTATCAAGCTAGTATTGGCATGACAACCTTCGAAGCATTATACGGACGACCCTGTAGATCACCGAATTATTGGTGGGAATCTACAGAAAGACTTCTACTTGGACCAGATATGGTTATAAAAACTTCAGAAAAGATTGACCTTATCCGCATACGCGTGAAGACAACTCAAGACAGGCAGTAGTCCTACGCAGATAAGAGAATGACTGATATTGAGTTTGAGGTGGGAGATTTTGTTTTCATTAAGGTATCACCGTTGAGGAATGTGGTTCGCTTTGGATCTGTAGGGAAATTGACACCAAGATTTATAGCGCCCTTTCCCATAACAGAAAGGATTGGCCAAATGACCTATAGAGTAAAGCTACCAGGGAGACTGTTCGGCATTCATGATGTTTTCCATGTTTCTCATTTAAGGAAATGTTTACATGATACTCCAGAAGTAGTTGAACCGAGTATGCTTGAGGAGGTAGAGGTAGAACGGGAGGCGACAGTTAGATGAGTTCCTACCCGTATTCTTGGATCAGAGATAAGAAGCTACGTAACCGAGAGGTCAAGTTGATTAAAGTTCAGTGGGGAGATAACCAAGAGAATGAAATTTGGGAGACTGAGGACAAGATTCATGCTTCGTACCCTTTTCTTTTTAAGGGTATATTTTTAACTTCCTTTCCAAAGCTTTTATTCATGCTTGTTTCTATCATTTAAAGTATATCCTATCGACCGAATCTTTGACCTTTAGGTAGGAATCCCATGGATGTAAACATGTGTTTGAGATATGTTATGTTTGATGGATGCAAGTGTTTGCTAATGGTTGCTCGTGGATGCATACACACACATTAGGCACTAGATCGGCTTAATCACTCTCATACTGCATATGGATAAATGTGCATTTTTTTCTTTTAATGGATGGAAGTGAGTGTACCATCATATGGATGTTGCAATTGGATGAATGATTGCGCACGCATACAGAACTTACATGTTATAATAGGATTATTTGCATCATGTTGGATTCATTACACTAACATACATTGCATTAAGGAGGTCGATTAAATCAGTAAACCGCCTGATCTTTCGCATTAGTATTGGGACATATACACACACCTTTGCATATTTTCATATAAGCATTAGAAATCTTTAAGACAATGGATGCCTATGACTGGTGGATGCGTAGATGGATGATGGATGTTAGGATATACATTCTTCTTAACTAAGAGATTTCGGGGACAAAATCCTTTGAGTAGGGGAGAATGTAACACCTCGTAATTCTACAACACATTAAGATGATAAACTAAGGAATACTTAATTAAATATTGAGAATTAGGTACTAGCTGCGTCGTTGCATTCATCTCGAAATTGTGCTTAAGATGGATACCTGGTTTGCGTAAAACGGACATCGTATGGAGAAGTTATTAAGGTTTGAAGTTTATGAATATATAAGACACTTATATATGAATAAAATAAAACCAGAATTTAAATAAATTCAAAATTGAACAGAAGAAAGGGGAGTGGGAAAATTCCTGCCCATGGGTGTCGACCCATGAGTCAACCCCATCAACGGGGTGTCGAACCCTGGGTCGACACACTAAGAGGGGTCGACCCCCATACAGATCTAGGCAGATTCCTAGTTATGAACATGGATTGAATTCTTGGCTTTGTACGTTGGCTGATGGCTTTAAATAAGACCCTATACCCATTGTTTTATTCATCTAAATCAATGGTGACGATGAGATGCTGCTCCAACTCATATTAAATTAGCCTTTTCTTCAGCAACGACAATTCATATGTATTCAAAGATCGCTGATTCAACATCAACACGCTTTTCTCAGTTTTCTTAGATCCATTCTCTATTATTCTACGTTATGTTTAGATATGAATACTTAAAAGTTAATTTTGACAATATATGAATTGGATCTAAGCCTGCACTAATTGAATCATATCAGATCTGTCATTATTTATATATCTGATTCACTGCTTAGATCTCATATGCCTATTGAGATATCCCTATTATGTTAGTTGGCCTAATCATGTCACTATGCCTAATCAGTTCTATTATCACATGTTCATCAGACCTGTTCCTATATGCCTATCTTGTCATTATGCCTAACTCTGTCACTGTATGCTTATTCCGTTGTTATGCCTATTTCTGTCATCATATGTCTATCTTGTTATTATGCTTATTTATGTTCTTTTCCCTCCGTCTTTTCCTTTTTTATTTTATAGTCAGACTATCTTCGAGCCTAGGCATACCACTGAAATAGGAGAACATGTGAAATTGGGAATGAGAGAAAAACATTAAAATTGGGGCATAACTGGTATTGGGAAATTTGGGCATAATTTGAATTGAAAACAGGAATATGGATTTGGGGCATAAACCAAACTGTAATTAAATATCTTTATTTGGGGCACATAATACATGATTAATATGACTTGGAAAAGGGGAACGAAAACCTATAATGAAATAGGGATAATTTCTAAATAATGAAAATGCCTAGATTTATAGTAATTAGAAATTGTAACCGCGCTTAGACACAAGGTTAGATTACACTTGTCGTAGAAGTCTGCCCCGACCAGCCCGGCATATCCAGCAACCACAAGTGGTAAATCTAATGTGAGGGGTCTAAGTGCATAAACACGTAGCGGGCTAAGACACAAGGTTAAGTCCGACTTGTGGAAGAAGACTGCCCGGACCCGCCCGACATATCCAGCATCCACAATTTGTAGGCTTAATGTGGGAGGTCTAGCGCATTATAACCATAAATGAATAAATGATAATGAACTTGAATACTTAACCTGTTTGAATCCATAGGGATTACATGAACATGTTAACTTGAGTCCGGGTTAAGCAAACTTGCTTGAAACAGTGAGAGGGTTAAGTATATCTTGGGGTGGTGGGTAATATTTATATATAGGCCCACAAATTTAACCTGTTGGGGTTTTGCAATCTTGTTACACTGGCATGGCATAACCTGCGGAAATCCTAGTAGTAGGGATGCAAGCCTAGGTGAAAGCTTGTATCATCTTGTGTGTGGGACCCCTTTCGTGCACTAACCCATATACAGGTATCAAACAAGTACTCCGAACTAGATCGGAGTCGGGGCACGCTTACTGGGCTGATTGTAAGAGATCCAAAAGAGGGGATGGTATGGGCGGCGCATTCCGACGGGGTCATGTGTGTGCATGGTTCTGGACAAGGGAGGCTAAGACATCGTGACATCGGTAGATATGGTTGTGCATGTCCTGAAAACGAAGGGTTGTCACTTTAGGGAGTGATACATCCTACTGTGGGGCCAGCACAGGGAATTTATGGAGTAGGGAGCCAATCGATTGGGGTAGTAATTAGGGTACATCTAGTCTCGCCTATTTAGGTCCCCTTATTATCCTTAGGGGTAACACCGGTATGTTCAGTTGGGCTGCTTATTATTGTATAGGGTAAAACCTCTCACTAGAAGTACACCTAAGTCCACCATCTTATACTTGTCGGGGATCATCTTGTTCATACGATACTAGTATTGGTGCGGGGAAAAGTATTAAAGAAGCGATATCCATATTTATTTTGTCCTGTTTATCCTGTTTACCTTGTCATACTTGCCTTATATGCTGTTATATCTCTCTCTCCAGTTTAGATGCCTATCATGATGCTTTTACTTATTTATATTTAAGTAACTGGACTCGCCAAACTTATTTCTAACCTATTTTGTTTCCTCTTCTTTCTCTTCCATCCCCCCTCTCCCCCAGGTTCTTAGGGTGGGAATACTCAAGTTTGATCAGGATTTTTCTTTCATTCTGCTTGGAGCTGCTTAGATGTACTGCTTGATTTCATATCTTCTCTACTGTGACTATATTTTGGGTATTTTGTTTCTTTATTTATTGTACTCTGATGATTTTAGTACAAGACAGAAGTTTTAAGAGTATGTATTGGGTTTTATGTATTTCAGACTCATGATGTAACTATGTTTTGAACCACGATGTTTTCTGCTTAATAAAGTTTTAAATTCTGCTGCTATTTTATAACTGTCTTGTAATGTTTCTATTTTTTTAACCTATAATGCTTCACGAAACTTAATGCATTCTCTTAACGAGTGACATTAACGGACATGGGGTGTCACAGAGGAAAAAGATGATGAAAAGTAATTTAAAATTCATTTCTGGAAGCCTATTTATAGTCTCGAACAGTCAAATCCTTTTGGAATAGTTTTGAAATCAAAAGGCACAACTTTTCAAAATTTGAAATCCCACCATCACCATGTAGACATAGGGGGTTATCCTATGTCAACATGCCTTTGAAAAATATGAAAAAAAATGTTTTTTCAAATTAAAGCATATCTTATTAAAATAAATTTTGTTGAATCTTGAGTAAAATCAAATTATTTTCCTATATATTAAAACAGAGTATTTGAAGTAATAATATATTTTAAAAACATATATAAAAATGATTTAAAAACATATATAAGAATGATTAAAAACTATATAAAACGATATGAAACTATAAATATAAGAAATACTTTGAAACTTAAGATATAAGTAAAGGAATTTAAAACTTAAATGGTCAAATAAAAAAACTTAATATAAAATTATATCATAACTATTTTAACTAAGAGTTAAACTATATTTTAAAAGATATATTTGAAATCAGGAATAAGTTTAAAAGTTAAGAAATATAGATTTTAAATAAGGAAGTAATTTTGAAATCAGTAAGAAACTTAAAATAATGAAAAAGATGAAAATAAGGATTCGGTGCTATTTCCGAGTTTTAATAAGAAATCTTGACTCTATTACTTTTTATTTCATGAACTCTTATTACTCATGAGTCTTATATCTTGAATTCTTTTTCTTTGAAATCTTGATTCTCTAAACTGTATAGTCTTCGATAATCAATATCTGCATATATTTCCTATGCACACACACTTATATATATATTCTAAAGAATAGTGTTAGTATATATTTTATAATAATAATAATAATAGTAAAACAAGATTGTTGTCATCAAAACCATCAACATCTCAATCCGTAACATAGAGTTAAGATATCCCAATCCGTAACATAGTGTTAGTATATATTTTATTTTCGTTCACATGTGTCATATAATGATATAGATAACGAAATTAACACAACATAAATGAGTAGAAAATTTTATGGAGAATATTTTATCAATCGTGCTTATGAATGTATTCGTAACTATGAGTATTGAATGATTTTTAAATATTTGTCCTTTAAATATATCTACTCAAGATTTATTGAGAAAATGATATCGAAGCATCCATTAAGACACTAGCATTGGAAACGCTCTCCATGAGATGACCAATGAATTACTCATTACCATTTAAGTCACCAAAGGGTTATGCATTTGTAGTTGTTTGAAGTAATAAATAAACGACCCAATAAGAGTATTTCGTAGGTTGATGTAACAAAGTCAAAATAGAAGATCTAATTGTAACAATGTGTCATAGTCTTTAGAAGGGTGTTGTCAGTCTTATGTAGTTAGACTACGCTTTGATTATGGTCAATGACATTGCATTTCGATCAAGTTATGACCGTAGTTGATTATACATTGAACTAATTAGAGTGAAACACTGCTCAAGGCAGGATTCTTCTCCTTCATTGTTGGAGGTTAGTATCATTGTAGTTGATAGTCAATTAAAAATCAAATTCAATGACTAGAGTAAATCAATTGGCTGGAAAAAAAAATTGGATTGAACCAAGGAGTATAAAGTGGTTTAAAAAATTTAGTATGGAGATTAGGAGAGTTTTTATCATTGGCTATATATATACCTTGGTGATACGATAAAGAACAAATGTGCACAAAATATCATTACAGGGTGCAGCTAAATAAAAAATAAAATGGATTTCACCTAAATTTTGTATAAGTGGTTAAAATTAGAATGCTTCAGTGAATTCCATATATGCTTCAATATTTAATTTATTTAAATATTAATCGTTATTGGGTTCACATCATAGAATCAACACAACTTTGTTATAATAATTAATATTCGTGTTTGACTAATTTAAAATTAGTTTATAAATATTATAAATTATTAATAATAATAACACAAATGTTGTATTAGATTTTGTTCCATTTTAACCATTTTTTAAAGCCTTAAAGTTAATTTAAACAATGTATAACTTGTATATGTTGGTTTAATTAAACATGTTTAATATAATTACATGGTTAATTCAATTATTAAACAGATTGTGCTTGCAATTTGAAAAGCTTAGAAAATGGGGGCCAAACTAATAGGAGAGCGGAACTGGAGATTTGGTATTTAGTTTAGAGAGAAGGGTGCAAGATATTTGTGATATAGTTAGCTACAAATAGCTGCATCCCTCATACTCTTCACTAACAATCAAACCCTAGCCTCCATCGAGAACAATTGTTGATGCCTTGTAGGTAAAGTTGCAACCCGTTATCAAGTTCAAAGAACAAGAATTAAAAGAAGGAGATCACTAATAGATAAGGTGTCAACTATCGCCAACAAACAACAATTAAAAGCACCATGTTTAAATTAACTCATAATCATGTGAGCATACACGTGCATGCTATCCTTTTTTACACTCAACCCAAATGTATTTATAATATTTTTGAAATAAATTTGATGAAGAATTAAAATGACATATGTTTAATTATATCTACGTAAATTCAGGTTTATAAATAAAAAGGAATCATATATATCATGTACATATAAATGTTGCTTGAATTTTATATTAATTCAAAATTATTCTACAAAAAATGCTTTTCTTTCTCAATTTTTTTGGAAAGGTTTCTTTATTTTTGTATTATATGTGCATAGTTTATAATTAAAAATATATATTAGGTTTTCATTCATTGCTTTTGATTAATAAAAAAACATTTTTTCTAGATCTTGAAAAATGGAAATGATTTAAAATTTGAAATTTTAATTTGGAAACATACATATACACATATACATAGACATATATAGGTGTAAATATATATTGATTTATAATCATATTAAAGAATAATTATTTTAGTTACACATACATATCTGTATGTATGTAACTTTGTCGACTGTTTTCAAAGGTTGAAGAAAGTTACATACATGCACACATATACAAACACTTATATATGTATGTGTTTGTATGTGTGTGCGCGCACACGCTCGAATGTATGTAAGAGTATTTTAACCCTGAACATTATACCGTATGTATATTAACCATGAATCCCAGTGTTCTATTATTCATGTATGACATTAGTCTATTTGTTTATTACCTAGGATAGTATTCTTTATTCGTTATATAAAGTTGAATTATGGAAACATAACTATTAATTTAAATAACAAAATATGTTATAATCAAATGAATATATGCATAAGTGTTTTAGAACAGGTTAATTAAATTAAAAGTAACACACCAAACTTCTCAATTTATTGTGATTTGATATGATTTTTTACAAATATATTACTCATGTAACCATAAATTAATCTAATTAATATAAGGATTTCTTTTTTGGAATTTACACCCTTTGACCCCACACCGATGCATTTGACCAATAAATAAGACCGGTATCAAGTGATTTTATAGTTATAAAATGTGATTAATTATGTTCCAAAGGTAATATTGATAGAGTGATCATTTTAAGGATCATTATTTGTATCACTTCAAATAATTTAGCCTTCTTATGCATTCGTACACCCTTTGTATTTTTGGAAAACTCATAACAAATTGGATTTGCTTTATTGATGGGAATGGATATTCGAGTCAATATTATAAAGAAAGCTTTAATATAAAAATATAATGGGTAAAAATAGATTAAACATTGTATATGTTAAATTGATACATTAACTTTATGCATTCATTTATATTTTCTGTTATATGAATTTTGTATATTTTAATAGTTTGTTGATATATCAGATCAATTAGTGCTTTGGCTTTTGAATTATTATCTATGCTATAGTTGAAATGTATAAATGAAAAGTATTAATATCATAATTTAAAATATCACATTTCAAATGCTTAATGTTAGCGATCCCATCTCATATTCAAGATTCAAAGA
>JASFAX010004827.1:0-38171 GCA_030737875.1 Allium sativum
AAACACAATGTCACAAGTTAGTGAACAGAGGAATGGCAAGACTGTGTGCATGTACAAGGTGAGACAACAACAGGTTGAGCAGTGCAACTGTGGTGCACACAACATGTTTCGAATTCAACATGCTAAAATTTCAGAAAATCAAACAAGGAGATTTTTTTATTGATTCCAAAAATGGAAGTACATACAAGAGTAGAAACAACACATAACAGGTCAAGTAATGCACAAGAATTGCACACAAGGTCATAGCAGGATGTTTTTAGCATGGTGTACACAAGGGGAATGCCAAATCAACAAGGAGCATATGTACAAGCATGCTGCAGAAAATCAGTGTAGTTTTCAAAGCATAATTGGTAGAAAATTCAACTCGACATCATATAGAAATTGTACAATCCGAATAAGGCAACTTTTTTAAAAACATGTCAATCAGCTTTCATTTCTATAGTTTGGAAAGTGTTAAAATTTGGAAATGAATTCAAATCTTCCAATATTAATTTCCCAGAATACAATTGTGCAGTTTTAATCAAGTCACATGTTTGGCAAGATAAAAATCTCAGCAAGAATCATTTCTAGGATTTCTATCATCTTTTGTGGCAACTGTTTTTAAAAAGAGTAAGTATTTATTCTCCAAATTTTTTTTGCAAAGAAAAATTCAAATTGGAGAACTATTGAAGTCCACAATCAAAGCCGAGTGTTTCCAGATTTGCCATAATCAATCAAGTCGATTTTATCAAGGATAACAAAAGGGGCAAGCTTATCTTATCCAAATTTGTTTTTTTAAAAGCCAAGAGTTTTCAAAAAGGGAAATACACACGCAGAAATCAAAGTGGTAACAAATCAAGCATTTTATTGATGCAAGAATTCTTTAGATCAAAGTCGTATGTTTTCAAAGCCAAGAAATCATTTTATTTTAAGAAAACCAAAAGGGGAAACCGCATAAATGTAACACCCCACCTCCGCCAGGGTCACTCTAAGCAAGTACACTGGCTTTGGAGGGGTGTTGGTCAAGGTAAACATGCATAAAGATACCACAAGACAGAACATATAAGTAAAACAGAGTAAGTAAAGCAGCGGATAAAACTACTATTTCAAAACCATAGTTAACTTACATCAAAAGTACTAAGTCATTATTTTCCAACCACTACAAGTCTAGAAACATAAACTGAAAACTGGAAATAACATAAAGTAAACTATCCCCAAAGTAGACGTGGTAAATCCATAATGAGCTCAAGTCTAAATCGTACATGAGCTATCCAGAAAGCAAGCTAAAGATCCAAGCTAGGTGCTAGTGTTCCCACCCTGAGAACCTGTGGGGGGGGGGGGGAGGAACGGAAGAAAAGAGGCGAAAGAAAACGGGTCACTCAAAAAGACTGGTAAGTCCTACCTACTATTAGTATAAAAACTAATAAAGTTAACTGGACATGTAAAGCAGAGATGAAACATAGGATGATAACTGGCATGGTGAAAAGTTAACAAGATAGATCAAGTGTGGCATCGCATATACAAGGTTAAGTTGCACCAAGTGTACAAGTATTCTAATCCATGTCAAGTATAAACAAGAAATGATCCCTTAGCCCAATATTGGCCCAAACTCATGAGATGACCTAAATCAAGGTCCAACTACTCGGTTTAGTCGATCGGCTCCCTATAAGCCTAACTTGTCGTGTATCGGTGTCATACGGCTTAATCATGGAATGTAGTTAACTGTGCAAGGTCCACCCTAGGGTGTATCCAGTCCTAGGTTGTAACCCACAGACACAAAACCAACACGCATATTCTAAACCTACCGGTGCCCATGTTCAACTCCGGACTTAATGTGCACGACCATGGTCCGCCTGAACTTAACTGGTGCACCCTCCAGCCGTCTCTTTTGGTCTCTTACAATCAGCCCAGTAATCATGCCCCACCCTATCCTAGTCCTAGGGTATCTTGATACTATAGGTTACTACTGAAAAGGACCACGTAACTAGGATTTCAAATGGGTTAATTGTTGTTAACCCTATCCTAACCATGTATTGAGTTGGTCAAGTGTATCCAAGCAGTTCATGACTTAACCCTATCAATATATCGTGTTCAACTGGTTAAGTATATTCAAGTAGTCCGTGACTTAACCCTACCAATCCATCGTGTTTAATTGGTTAAGTATTCAAGTAGTCCATGACTTAACCCTACCATGTGGCATTTATTAACTTAATGCACCCCAACCTCTCACATTAGACTTTGTTGTGGTTACTAGTTAAGCCAGGCGGGTCCGGGTAGCTTTACACCACAACCTAATCTAACCTCGGGTTTTAAGTACGACATGACCAACTACTCACATTGGGTCCTATTGTTTGTAGCTACTAGTTAAGCCGGTCGGTTCCGGGTAGATTTATGCTACAAACTCAACCCAACCTCGAGTTGGCCACTTTCATGTTTTCTACATGTCATGTCCACGATCTTGTTTACAAACATAATCACATGTCAACTTTTCATGTCAACTTTTCAAGTCATGTTTCATGTTATTTAAGATTGCCTCACTACCTATAACGTATTCCCATCGCACGTAAATTTGCATCAACACAAATAGATCAAAGAAGGAATATAACAATATGACAAGGTGGGCATAAGGTGGCAAAGTCTATCACAAGTTAAACATGGTGATATTTGAGGCAAAGGTGTTCAACATATTAGTATATGGCCTCAACATGTATGATACCATAAAAGGTGACTTGGCCTAAAACATATCAAATAGCATAAGGGTGCTTTGGCCTTAAGCATGCATAATAGCATAAGGGTGATTTGGCCACAAACATGTATGATAGCATAATTAGCAAATAGGGTGGTAACATGGTAACAGTTGACATAGGGTGACAATCCTAACTTGTGCATAGCAAATAGGTTCAATATCATCATATGCATGTTAAGGAACATGAGGGGTTAAGGTTTGTTAACATGCATAAGCCATAATCCATTTCATAGCATTTTTCCCAAAAGTCAACATGAATGGTGCTAGGTTCATGATAGGTCCACAATCATAGATCGAGAGAGGCATGAATAGATCTATGCATACAATGATAGGTTCAAGGCAAATATTGCACTTAGGTCCAATTCCAATCTACACATGTCTGGCATTAAACTTAGCAAATAGGGTGATAAACTTGTGATTAGCATATAGGTCCATCATGGCAAGTTAATATCAAGGCCATGGGGGTTTCTATGTTGCATTTATGCACAATCACCACATAAAGCTCATAGCTTTCCACCCAAAAGTCAACATAAATGTACTAGATTCATGATAGGTAAACATTAGGTCCACAATTATAGATCAAAAGGGTCATGAATGAATCTATGCATTAAATCCAAGGCTAGCATAACAAAAAAGTCTCATTTCAACTTGGTACATGTCATATTAAGTTCATAGTTTAGATCTAAGAGTAGTATAGGGCTTACAAAGCGTGGCTATGAGAACTAGAACACAATAGAACAAGATAGAGACGTTGTAGAAGCTCTAGGAATGATGTAGCAACACAAATAGGCTTGAGAATAAGTAGCTCCTTTGATTTTATGAAGAAAGATGGCTCCTTTTTGCCTTAGAAGCTCTCAAGATGAAGATGGAGGCCATGATTAGGGAGCAATTTGGCAGCACTTAGCTGTAGGATTGATTTGTGTGGGTTTAGGCTAGGTCTTAGGGTCTTTTTATAGAAATTTAGGTTAGTTTAGGCCATATGATTAACCCTAGTTTAGATCTGAGCCTTCAAATCTCATCACAGGCCTCAAAACATGACTCAAAGTGGACAGTAGGTGCACCAGGCCAAACTGGCCCGACCACCCAAGTTGAAAGGGGCGTCGATTGGGCAGTCGACACCAACTGGGGTGTGTCGACTCCTAAGTCGACTCCCCAGTCGACTTGGGGGCTGGGCGGGAAATTTTCCCGCCCAATCTATTTGGCTCCAGATTTGAAATTTGAACTGTTTTTGAACTTGAAATTTTATGAAAACTTTTACGGGCCATAACTGGGTCATACGGACTTCTATTTTCGAAAACGTGGACTCTATTTCGCGTATTTTTCCGAGACGAACGCAATGGCACAGCCCGTTTTCCTTGATTCAGATTTTAACATTTAATTCTGCCTTGATTTATGTTATAACATGTTATTCAAAATACGGTTTGTTACATTCTCCCCACCTTAAAGGATTTCGTCCCCGAAATCTTCAAGTTAGGAAGAACGTATCCTACCATCCATCATCCATCTACTCAAAATATCATCCACGAGCAGTCATTGTCCTTAAAAGATTCTAAATGCTGTATGATCATATGCGGAAGGTGTGTGTATATGTACTTATCTAATGCGAAAATCAGGCGGTTACTGATTCAGTAAACCTCCTTAATGCAAAGTATGTTAGTGAAATGAGTCCATATGTACACAAATTCCTAACATAATTCATAATCTCTACATGAGTGCACATGACATTCATCCATATGCAACATCCACGTGATAACATAACAAGTTTCATCCATGAATAAGTATAAGCACTCATGCAATATGAAAGTGTGTGAGCCGACCTTAGTGCCTAATGTATATCATGCATCCACGAGTATCCACTTGCAAACACTTGCAACCACTTGCAAACATCAAGCATAACATGTTTCAAATACATGTTTCATCCAAAGGGTTTCTACCTGAGGTTCTCATGACAAGTTTAACGAGATAACAAGACAAACATTGATAGCAAAAGAAAGATATGCTAACTAGGAAAAGAGATTGAGAATGTACCCTCAAAAAGGAATGGATAAAGCGCGCGCATCTTCTCCTTGGTTTCCCAAGTTGCGTCTTCTTCGGCTTCACTCCACTGAACCTCTACTAACTTGACTTCTCGATTCCTCAGCTTTTTGATCTCCGTTCCCAAGATACGAATCGGAGCTCGCCTCAACGTTGCCTCTTTCTCTACCTCCACGTCTTCAAGAATGCTAGGCTCAACTACCTCGGCTGACTCATGTAGGCACTTTCGGAGATGCGAGACATGAAAAACATTGTGCACTCCGGCCAGCTTCTCGGGCAATTCCACCTTATAAGCCATCTTCCCAATCCTCTATATGATAGGGAAGGGTACTACGAACATTGGTGCTAGCTTCCCAACTGCTCCAACACGAACCACACTACGCAAGGTAGAAACTTTCACAAAGACCATATCTCCAACTTCAAATCATGCGTGGGATAGTTCTTCTCATGAACTTTAAGTTGCCTCCCCCCCATAACATATCTCTTTTCCTTCTTGCATCAAGACAGCACCTAATCCTGTGCCACAAGCATCGGTGTACACGGTAAACATCTTACACCCATCGGGTTATGCTGGAACTGGAGCTGTGGTAAGGGTTCTCTCAAGCCTTTTGAAAAGCAAGCTCACACTCTAAGTCCCATGCAAAGACTATATTCTTCTTTGTTAACTTAGTAAGAGGGGCTGATATTTTTGCGAAGTCCTTAATGTACTTCTTATAAAAGCCTGCCAGACCGAGAAAGCTTCTTACTTCAGTTGCATTCTTAGGAGTTTTCCATTCTTGAACTGCAAACACTTTCGCGGGATCCGCAGCTATGCCTTGCTTAAAAACCATATGTCCAAGAAACCGAACTTCCTTTCTCCAAAAATGACATTTGGAGAACTTGGCTTTCAACTGATGAGCTCTAAGTGTATCCATCACTTCCTTGAGATGTCTAGCATGTTCTTCCTTATCCTTTGAGAAGATCAGAATATCATCCACGAAAACAACTACAAACTTGTTAAGGAACTCCCTGAACACCCTACTTTTCAAATCCACGAAGTAGGCGGGTGCATTAGTCAAACCGAATGGGATGACGAGCCATTCGAAGAATCCGTATGGAGTCCTAAACGCAGTTTTGTCAATACTATCCTCAGCCACTCTAAGATGATGGAATTCGGTGGCTAGATCGAGTTGAGAGAAAACAGAAGCACCGACAAGTTGGTCAAAAAGATCATCAATCCTCGGTATCAGGTGCCTATTCTTTGTCAGCTTGTTTAACTCACGGTAATCAACACATAGACGAAGCGAACCATCTGCCTTAGCAGCGAACACCACAGGAGCACCCCATTCAGAAATGCTTCGCCTAATAAAATTCCTCTCAAGCAACTCCTTGACTTGCTTACTAAGCTCCTTTCTTTCTCGCTGGGCCTTGTGCCTATCGGGCAATGAAACTGGCTTGACATTATCAACAAGATAAATGCAGAAATCTATCTCGCGTTTACGGGGTAACCACTTCACCTCATCAAAAACATCAGGATATTCTCGGACCACTCTCACAGATTGTAGATCATCGATAGGACGAGTCAAGAGATTCAAGATAACATAACATGACGGGATCCATAAGGTTACAAGAAATTTCTAGGGTATTACCGAGGCGAGTCATGAGCCTCACTACCCTATGCTCACAGTCAAGAACGGCTCCATAACTGGACAACCAATCCATGCCCAAAATCAACCCGTATCCCATAAACCCGAGAACATAAGCATTACACATGAATTCTACGGTCAAAATAGAAATCTTCAAATCCACACAAATAATTGATAAATGGGCGGAACCCTCAAATTGGATTTGAAACTCTAACGGGATCCTCAACTAGACTAGTACTTAGGTGAAAACTTTCAACAAGATCGGAAGAAATAAAACTATGCGATGCGCCAGAATCAAATAAGGTACGAACAGGAAAAGTCAAAAATGTAAACAAGGCTTTCTACAGAATTACTACCTCGATCAAGAGCTGGAAGAGCGTTGAGAGCCTGTAGTTGTCCTCCAGGAGGTCCTACTCGCTGAATTTTCCTTTTCCCTTGTCCCCGCTTTTTCGGGCAATCCTTGCTATAGTTTCCAGACTCTCCACAATGAAAGCATTCGTCCAACTTCCTGTTCTTCTTCCTATAGTCTTTGGCTATGTGCCCAGTGATCCCACAGAAGTTGCATTTTCTTGTCTGGTCTTGTTGTCATTGCGGTTGTTGTTGTTCTTGCCTCCTTTCTCGGAATCTAACTTCTTGCCTTGAGACTCATTCAACTTGACTTCCTTCTTACCACTCTTATCTTCCTCTTGAAGCAGGGCCATATTTACCAAACTCTCGAAGGTCGCCCCTATGGGTATGTGAGACTTGGCCAAACCGTGCAATGGCTCGTTCAATCCTAGAGCAAAGTGTAGGGCCTTCTTCTGAACTGTGTTAACCAAGTCTAAACCGAACCGAGCAAGCTAATTAAACTTATCCACGTATTCCCTGACGGTCATGTCCCCTTGCTTTAGTGATAGGAACCTCTCCATCTGAAGGTTCTCTTCTGTCGATGATAGAAACCTCAGTCCAAACCTTCTCCTAAAGTCATCCCAAGTCTGAATTGGCCTAGTAGTGGTGGTAACTACCCACCAATATGCAGCTTCCTCATTCAATAACCATATCGCCAACAGAACTTTCCTACGATCCTCTACATCAAAGATAGCAAAGAGGTCTTCAGTTTCCTTCAACCAGTTCCTTGCCTCAACAAAAGTCTCCATCCCAACAAAATTCTTGCCCCCCATCGCCTTAAAGTCCTTGCAAATCTTCGTGAAATCCACTTGTGGATGCTGAGGAGGAGGAGGAGGAACCTCAGCGGCGAGAGGAGGAGGAATGTTCGTGGGGCCGGCTTCATTCGCCCTTGCCTCCATGTACCTTCTAAACCAATTAGGTACTGGTACGCCCTACAGAATGGCAAAATTATCGGCCATACTGAAACGAAGAAAAAGATAGATTCAGAACGAGGAAACAAAGGATAGTGCTAATGGCACTTGGGGAATAGCCTTTTAAAATAAACTAGACTTTTCTTGGAAAAATACTTCTTTATAATCGGTTTTGAAAATAGTTTTTCAAAAGGTAAGTTTTTTAAAAACCTTTTGTCAATCCCGTAAACCTTATGCTCTGATACCAAATGTAACACCCCACCTCCGCCAGGTTCACTCTAAGCAAGTACACTGGCTTTGGAGGGGTGTTGGTCAAGGTAAACATGCATAAAGATACCACAAGACAGAACATATAAGTAAAACAGAGTAAGTAAAGCAGCGGATAAAACTACTATTTCAAAACCATAGTCAACTTACATCAAAAGTACTAAGTCGTTATTTTCCAACCACTACAAGTCTAGAAACATAAACTGAAAACTGGAAATAACATAAAGTAAACTATCCTCAATATAGACGTGGTAAAGTCATAGCGAGCTCAAGTCCAAACCATACGTGAGCTATCCAGAAAGCAAGCTAAAGATCCAAGCTAGGTGCTAGTGTTCCCACCCTGAGAACCTGGGGGGAACGGAAGAAAAGAGGCGAAAGAACACGAGTCAGTCAAAAAGACTGGTAAGTCCTACCTACTATTAGTATAAAAACTAATAACGTTAACTGGACATGTAAAACAGAGATGAAACATAGGATGATAACTGGCATGGTGAAAAGTTAACAAGATAGATCAAGCGTGGCATCGCATATACAAGGTTAAGTTGCACCAAGTGTACTAGTATTCTAATCCATGTCAAGTATAAACAAGAAATGATCGCTTAGCCCAATACTAGCCCAAACTCATGAGATGACCTAAATCAAGGTCCAACTACTCGGTCTAGTTGATCGGCTGCCTATAAGCCTAACTCGTCGTGTATCGGTGTCATTCGGCTTAATCATGGAATGTAGTTAACTGTGCAAGGTCCACCCTAGGGTGTATCCAGTCCTAGGGTGTAAACCACAAACACAAAACTAGCACGCACAGTCTAAACCTACCGGTGCCCATGTTCAACTCCGGACTTAATGTGCACGACCATGGTCCGCCTGAACTTAACTGGTGCACCCTCCAGCCGTCTCTTTTGGTCTCTTACAATCAGCCCAGTAATCATGCCCCACCCTAGCCTAGTCCCAGGGTATCTTGATACTATAGGTTACTGCTGAAAAGGACCACGTAACTAGGATTTAAAACGGGTTAAGTGTGGTTAACCCTATCCTAAACATGTATTGAGTTGGTCAAGTGTATCCAAGAAGTCCATGACTTAACCCTATCAATACATCGTGTTCAACTGGTTAAGTATATTCAAGTAGTCCGTTACTTAACCCTACCAATCCATCGTGTTTAATTGGTTAAGTATTCAAGTAGTCCATTACTTAACCCTACCATGTGGCATTAATTAACTTAATGCACCCCAACCTCTCACATTAGACTTTGTTGTGGTTACTAGTTAAGTCGGGCGGGTCCGGGTAGCTTTACACCACAACCTAGTCTAACCTCGGGTATTAAGCGCGACTTGACCAACTACTCACATTGGGTCCTATTGTTTGTAGCTACTAGTTAAGCCGGTCGGTTCTGGGTAGATTTATGCTACAAACTCAACCCAACCTCGAGTTGGCCACTTTCACGTTTTCTACATGTCATGTCCATGTTCATGTTTTCAAACATAATCACATGTCAACTTTCATGTCATATTTTCAAGTCATGTTTCATGTTATTTAAGATTGCCTAACTACCCATACCGCATTCCCATCGCACGTAAATTCGCATCAACACAAATAGATCAAAGAGGGAACATAACAATATGACAAGGTGGGCATAAGGTGGCAAAGTCTATCACAAGTTAAACATGGTGATATTTGAGGCAAAGGTGTTCAACATACTAGCATATGGCCTCAACATGTATGATAGCATAAAAGGTGACTTGGCCTAAAACATATCAAATAGCATAAGGGTGCTTTGGCCTCAAGCATCCATAATAGCATAAGGGTGATTTGGCCACAAACATGTATGATAGCATAATTAGCAAATAGGGTGGTATCATGGTAATAGTTGACATAGGGTAACAATCCTAACTTGTGCATAGCAAATAGGTTCAATATCATTATATGCATGTTAAGGAACATGAGGGGTTAAGGTTTGTTAACATGCATAAGCCATAATCCATTTCATAGCATTTTTCCCAAAAGTCAACATGAATGGTACTAGGTTCATGATAGGTCCACAATCATAGATCGAGAGAGGCATGAATAGATCTATGCATACAATGATAGGTTCAAGGCAAATATTGCACTTAGTTCCAATTCCAGTCTACACATGTATGGCATTAAACTTAGCAAATAGGGTGATAAACTTGTGATTAGCATATAGGTTCATCATGGCAAGTTAATATCAAGGCCATGGGGGTTTCTATGTTGCATTTATGCACAATCACCACATAAAGCTCATAGCTTTCCACCCAAAAGTCAACATAAATGGTACTAGATTCATGATAGGTAAACATAAGGTCCACAAACATAGATCAAAAGGGTCATGAATCTATGCATGAAATCCAAGGCAAGAATAACACAAAAGTCTCATTTCAACTTGCTACATGTCATATTAAGTTCATAGTTTAGATCTAAGAGTAGAATAGGGCTTACAAAGCGTGGCTATGAGAACTAGAACATAATAGAACAAGATAGAGACGTTGTAGAAGCTCTAGGAATGATGTAGAAACACAAATAGCCTTGAGAATAAGTAGCTACTTTGATTTGATGAAGAAAGATGGCTCCTTTTTGCCTTAGAAGCTCTCAAGATGAAGATTGAGGCCATTATTAGGGAGCATTTTGGCAGCACTTAGTTGTAGGATTGATTTGTGTGGGTTTAGGCTAGGTCTTAGGGTCTTTTTATAGAAGTTTAGGTTAGTTTAGGCCATAGGATTAACCCTAGTTTAGATCTGAACCATCAAATCTCGTCACAGGCCTCAAAACATGACTCAAAGTGGACAGCAGGTGCACTAGGCCAAACTGGCCTGACCACTCAGGTCGACAGGGGTGTCGACTGGGCAGTCGACACCAACTAGGGTGTGTCGACTCCCAATTCGACTCCCCAGTCGACTTGGGGGCTGGGCTGGAAATTTTCCTGCCCAGTCTGTTTGGCTCCAGATTTGAAATTTGAACTGTTTTTGAACTTGAAATTTTCTGAAAACTTTGACGGGACATAACTGGGTCATACGGACTTCGATTTTCGAAAACTCGGACTCTTTTTCGCGTATTTTTCCGAGACGAACATAATGGCACAGCCCGTTTCCCTTGATTCAGATTTTAACATTTAATTCTGCCTTGATTTACGTTATAACATGTTATTCAAAATACGGGTTGTTATAATAAAGCAACACAAATCAACCAAGTTGATTAAATAAAATCAGAGAGCGATTATAGGATCATGTTATCCTATATACACCAGGTTCACCATTGGCTTGCAAATCGGAAAAAGCGAGAGCAAAAATCAATAAATAAAATTCAGAAGAAACTCGTTGAGTTATCCTTTTTCGATCGAGAGAAAATCCCTCCAAATCAGAAGGCAACATTCGAAGCATCAAGCCACAAAGTGTCGAGTTTTAGAGATTAATCGAATTCAAAAATCAAAGCATCGATTTGGGGACGAATTCAAAAACCCAAGGAGCGCCACCATGTTTTGAAGAAACAAAGTGAACAGGTTTGATAATTTGCAAATGGGCCGGCCAAGAAATCAAGGGCTTAAGTGTTTTAATTTTAAAAGGGGATGACCTTTCCTTTTTAACTCCTAAGGGTTTTTCTTTGTTTAATTTTTTTTATTTGTGTATTCTTTTGTTTCTTTTTTTTCCATCTGTAATCTAACCATCAGTTCTAGATTCTGTAAAATCTAGGGAGATACAGTCAGGGTGTTGATTGACAGTTGCTAGAGTTTGTAAAATCTAGGTTACCAGTTACGGGGTCGTAATCAGGGTAAATCTGATCGAGAGGATATCAGTCAGTCTAGGGTTTTGAGCATAGGGTTAAAATAGGAGAAGGGTTTGCGAGTGTACATGGTCTTGTATGTGGAAACTGTTCTATCACCTAGTAGAAACCTTAGAAATGCAGCAGTAGGCAGTGTTTTGCTGAAGCTGGGTATATCTGTGTGTGGTTTATTTTCTATATTTCTTTTTCTGCTGTAGTCTGTGATCTATTTGTTATTATATATCTCGTTAGAATTTTAATTCAGTTAAAAACTGTGATAAACCCTATTCACCCCCCCTCTAGGGTTAATCTAGATCCAACACAAACCACTATAAATTTCATGCGTTGATTATTTTTCTTGCATTTAGTTCATGATTCCTCATTATTCTCTGCAAAACATGATCAATTGGGTGTTAGGACCATTTTTTGATCTAACATTTTGTTGCTTTCACTGAGAATTGACTAGTTCTCAATAATTGATCTTCTCATCTACTAATGGATATCGTACTTCATTGAGGGGAGATCCATATCTGTCCTGGTCGATTCAGTTACTACTCGAGTGCATAGATCTTCATGGCACGAGAGAAAAGAAATTCGCAAATTTTGAACATATTGGGATTTGGTTTAGGTTGACTCCACATTGCCTTCGAAAAGTTTGTAGTTCTTCTTGGTTTGGATGGAGTTGGTGCGAACAAGGTATGTTCACCTGCATCTCAGATCAGATAAGATTTGGAGGCAGAAAGGGCCTCGGATTAGATAGAGAAGATGATTTGAAGATTTTTGAAGCTGATGACATTCGGATCGGCGCCAATGGCGATCATCCCACTTGGTTCGGGATCAGAGGCTTGGAGATTATGCCAGCGCATCAGAGATCGTGGGAAGATAGAAGGAAACCGCTCCGCATCTTCAGGAATGTGGAGTGTAAAGGTTGTATTGGTTCCCCTCGGTTCGGTTTGGATCAGATATAGTTTTTTACCGAACCGACCCGACTTCTAACATCTGGGGGTAACCCCGCATATTTAAGCACTATAAAATAGGGTTTGGTTAGGGACCCGATCCGACCTTCGCCTTCGGCTCGGGGCACGTTTCGCATTTAGCTCGACGTATATTTTGGCCAACAGTAGATAGTCTGAGAATATCACAACAAGATGACAACGACTGGGATTTTTTCCAGAGCCATGACACCTACTTACATCAGTAAGCCAGTGTGAGGATCTATCGATCAGATTCATCTTGTTATCATCGACAGTATATGAGGCAATGATTGTCTCATAGCAGCTTCCTCTTCCGTAGCTCCGATGGTGTGATGATTTCATCAATGCAACTGATGTTGTTCCCTAATGAGCAATGACCACCTTATTTATGTAACTTAAACCTATCCAATCGGCAGAGCATCGAATGATGGTTATATGGAACAATCCGAGCACTAATCCGAATATGATTCATATGATCTTAGTGACCATGATTGTCAATAATAGGATATTGGAAAGCAGCCAAAGATTTTAACATCCCAAAGCTACACTTCAATTATATGGTGTGATGAATGAAATATGTCCTGCGGTTACCTCTCAAAAAACTCGGCTAACCTATGCAATGGATATTTTCTGTCAACTGTAATGAGGAAGACTGATTTTCATCGAATAAGGGTTAGTTCAACATACTTTGGTGCTCAGAGTTAGGTACTAGTGAACCACCACACGCCATGATTGGACCTATGGATCCTCTCCTGGATTGTAGCAATTTGACTACTCACAGCCACCATACGACCTTGGTCAAGTGATGAGAGCTCGAGATTAAAGCAAATATGAATCAACCATTAGCTCCCTACTTTTTATTTCTGTTGTGACATAACGCATGAACATTACTTAAAGTCTCGCAAACTATGTTGTCGTGTTCAAGCTTATCTTATCAAGGTCTAGACTGACTAGCTCCAACATAATTCAGAACTCACATTGTAGCCTAATGTCTATTGCTAAAATTCCCAACCAAAATTGGAGTGGGAATGGTCCGTGGTGATTAAGTTACTAGAAGATCCTGCTATTTGCCTAAATGGAATATGCCACACATTAGAGATGGAACCAAAATATGCTTCCCTTTTTGATGAGATGGACTGCGATGGAGGCATCGGCTTAGCAAACAAAGTAAACATCACATAAAGAGTTGCCCAACGATCTGCCCAAAGACATAGATCTCAGAGAAAATGAAGAGGGCGACAACTAACAAAGCAACTACCCAAAGATTGAAAAGCTCACTTACAATTTGATGATTGCTTCGAGAAAACTCCGCCACTATTTCCAAGGTCATCTAATTGTGATACACACTGATTGGCCAATACGACAGGTCCCACAACGACCCGAGGTATCTGGATGATTGCTCGAACGAAACATCAAGCTGAAGCAGTTTGATCTCAATTTTGTCCTATTGATGTCCATATGGGGGGTAGTATTAACCGACTTCATCATTGAGTTTACTATTCCCGAAAAGGACGTAATAGATGAAGAAGATGGACCACAAAAAGAAAGATGAAAACAAGCACCTAGAAGATATATAGACGGTGCAAGGAATGGACAATGGTCTGACCCTAGAGTTTTGCTGATAATTCCTGAAGAACGGTCAATTTTCTAAGCCTCAGGATTGGAATTTTCCACTACCAACAGCGATTCCGAATACAAGGCCCTAATCGCCGGCCTTAAACTCATTAAGAAGTTGGGAGTAGCGTCGTTGAACATCTTTGTAACTCTCGGATTGTTATTTGCTAGTTTCGGAGGGAATTCCAGATGAAGGGACCATGACTCGCAGCTTACCTAGAACAGATAAAGGAGATGTTGGATGGATGAGAACAATACACAATTTCTCATATTCTACACATAGAAAATTAGAAAGCGGATTACCTGGCCAAGTTAGAAAGCTCCGAAAATCCAGAAGAGATGAAGATAATCCCAATCAAGACACTACAAACTCCAAACATTGATCAAATGGAAGTTGATCTAGCATTGGAGACCGAATTCAGAAGAGAGTCATGGACAACTCCCTTTAGAAACTTCCTACAACACGGAGTGTTTCCAGTAAGGAGAAGTGAAGGGTGTACCATCCTTTGTTATGCTTCAAGATATGCCAAGCAAAGCGACATTGCTTATTTCCCTGGGAAGGTTGTCCTAAGATTGACAGCAACGTGTCCTATGGCCGAATACACCATCCTGAATGATTAGACAAAATCACTCATCAACTTCCAACTAGATGGGACATGAATGAAGCTTCTGACAAAAGACGTCTTAGAATTAGAAAGTGAAGATTCACTATTCCATCCATTGATCTATTATCTGCCAAGTAACTTATGCCCCTGATGCTGGGTGCAATAGGAGATTCAAGCGTGGATTGCTCGTGATTACATCATCTAATTCAATGCTGATACATCATAAGCCTGCATGACCGACTGCCTCAGTCTTTCCCAAAGAGTGGCGAGTTAAGGGTTTGGAACACTTAAACTTGGATGCTGATTGATTGTTTGTGTATATTTTTTTATCTCCGACGCGGGATCGAAGGCATATCTGTAGACGAATGAGGCATGTTTAATCCTTATAGTCCCCGCACCAACTTCTTGACATGGAAGGGGCTAAGCTCCTGTAGGCACGGACCCAATTTCAGTCAGGTCCTACTTCATAACATGGAGAGTGCAAAGCTTCTATAATCATAAATCTATTGTTCTCTTGCCAACTACCTTCGTAGCACTAATATGATGATGTGCTTCCATCAGCGGTATAGGCGTGACTCCCTGACACTCAATCCTTGCTTTAGCAAAGGGATAAGAAGACAATTTAAAGGAGATGCAACATCGTCATTTGCTTACAGCATTTACCTAACTGCCTTTGTCGCCCCAAGACCCCAATCAAGGTCTTTTCATTCTTGGGACCACCATCGCATGATAGATGGAAAAAACATTCATCACCAGCCAAAGATTTTGCAACCATACCCGGCAGAGATTGTCGAGGCAAAATGGACCTACGAAGAGCATGCAATGCCATTTTCATACAGAATGATATTCATTCCTTTAAAAGGATTACTCTTTAACCTTGACTCTTATATTTGCATGCTTTATGAGATATTGATGTAATTAACTCATAGAAATAATACGTGGATGGTGTAGGTGCCTAGTATTTGATACTGATCAGACTTCTAACACCCGCATATAGAGTTATGGAGCAATACCATGACGAGCTTGACTGAACTGCTCATTTACAAAGCCACGCCCTCCGTCTGAAAGAAGTTGTATAGCTCAATGTGGAACCGAGATGACCATCCACTCCTTGGCTCATATGTGGCAGACCTAAAGTTAATTATGCATTGACTTTTGCATATTCAAAATCAGAATCCGATTTCAGATAGATGCAGATCGACCGTTTACATGGCTCAATCCTATGTTTGATGCCATCAGATTACATGAATCCAAATAAAGAAGGAAGTATTGCCTATTGAAATGCTTACTTTTAAATCGTACCCAAAGTTCGGTGCCAATTACTCCTCCCATATATTGATTGGAGGAACGCAAAGCTTCTGCAAACATTCACCAACTGTTTGCCTGACTAACTCTTATCCTCAGAGATTGGATAGAAGTACAAACCTAGGACGAGTGTGATGGGCGCACCATGATTAAAGACCATTCGATCCGTGACTCTAGCTCTCATGATTTGCAGTGTCTGATCAAACTCCATCCTATGAGTCGATGGGATGAGATAAACTTGATAATTGTGAATGGCCACCTCTACCCGTGAATCGGAGATTAGGAGGTAGCACCTCGGCAAGTGTGACACGACCACTTGCCCGAAGATCTCCATCTGCCAGAGTGAAGTATGGAGTATGGACTAAAAATAGAGTTTGAGAACGACGCTCGACCTGGCAGAATCCCACTTTTAGGATTAGTGTGCAAAAAGAAAGCCGGGGCGAATGACATGACCGTTCGCCTGATTAACTCTAACTCTCATGATTCGAGAGAGAGTATAAAGGACAGGAAGACAACGTACCCAAGGCGTGATGGTGCACCACGATTAAAGACCTCCTTGATTACACTCTAACCTGGGCATACGTCAGGAGAGTATAAAGGTGCTAAGATTAAGTATTGAAGACAACAGGTCCTACCCCACTAAAGGATTGGGATAAGATTGAAAGCTGAGCCGACACCCTCAACAGAAGGATTGGGGACAACACAATGTCGAACAAGCCCTGACCAGGCACTTTATTCATGATTGATTGGGGGTGGACACACACATCACCCCTCTTCGATAAATTCTATATGATTAATTAGATACTATTTGATTGCATGAATTCTGAGTTGAAACCTTTATTTGATTGTGATATGCTTTATTAACTATTACTTAGAGACTCGCTTCATTTACAGAGTGCAGGCTTGTACAAGATAACAGGACAAGAATGCGTGGGATGCACTCGCGACAACCGTAGCAGGACAGTGGAAAACAAATAAATGGCTATGTCCAAAAGGCTGATGTTGATGCCCAATGCTAAACTTCTCAAGAGACTCAAGGCGATGACCAAAAGGAGGCCCTAAGAGTGATATATCAAATCAATATACACGCCCACGTGTGACTGGCCATAGCCCAAGTGCAACAATGAGTTCCACCTCGCAAATACACTAAATGGAAAACGCGATAACTTGAGCACTTGGATTACTCAATCATTTAAGCTTTGAAAGCAATGTCTTTCTTTTATGCATCCATGTCTAAATATAAAAGGGATGTGATACAACTGCCGATCCTTCGCAATTACCCCTGGACTGAGGGCATATATTGAAAGTATTTACAAATTACATAACTAATATGTCTGTGTCTAATATATACCTTGATCTTGACAAGCCACCGAGGACCATGGAATGGACGTAGAGTGAAAGTTCATTTGCTAGTCCTAACCAACTTCTCGATTGAAAGACCCTAGATAAAGGGGCACGCCATTACTTTGACTTCTAGCTTGCAAGGAAATGAACTGCTTGATACTCCGACTCAAAGTCTAAGAAGAAGGAAGATAGAAATTTCTTCTGTGCTGAGGATATTGATGTAGAAGGCGCTAGGAACAAAGGAAGTCAGCCGATTTCTTTTTGCGATGATCCCTCAACATGTCAAGCTAGATATGAAATGGATGGTACCCTTGCGGATTTGAGAACTCATATGGCTCAGCGAGATGAACTTCTCCGGAAACGAAAGAAAATAATGGATAACTTCTTTTACTCGGATAAATGGAAGGCATAACTACGACTTACTTGCTGGAGCGAGTACCATGTGAATTCAAGCGACAACGAACTTGGCTCAAACACTCCATGCTCCGTGGTCCAGATCATACGAGACCCTAGGACAAGTTGGCATAATCCACTTTAATGAAACAAGATGCAACCAACCTACGCCCAGGCATTTGTGGCATGCAACTTATGACTGTAACATTTTGGATGAAAAACGATGGATATGCAAGAGCCACTGAAAACTTAAATGGAGCCCGACCAACCTCTGCTCCAATTCAGATGAATGTTTAAAATCCAACTCAACCTCAACATAAGGCTCCCTATATAGGGAGAAAACGAGAGCATTTGAGATAGCTATAATCTGACATTATCGCCACCTGACTCCGAACCTTAGAGCTTGGATGGGAGGCCAAAGACTAACATGAGATGGACACGAACAAATCATTTTTTATCAAACTCTAACTCATAGCTTAATGACGGAGTATGAATTCAGAGAATACATGGATTTGATGAATATAGTTTAGTAAAATCTCCGTGGATGGGGAGTTCGGGATACCAGCTTCGAGCAACATAATTTGACTATCCGCCAACTTTAGGCACATTTATTATTATCAGAGTTCTGCAAGATCCCAAATTATAACCAAAAGAATGGCTCCTCAAGAACAACCTGCATACATCCGAGTAGCGGATCACCATCTAGAATTAAAAGACAAAAGTCTGAATGATGGCTATTCCATATGCACAACGAAGAAGCCAGAGACTGGCTTCCACGCACTTCAAGACTTCATACCGGGGGTACCAGCGCTAAATTGGACAATTGGTGACAATTTCTCAAAGAGGAGGGCCAAATTACTAACATTAATGATGTTTCAACAGAGCTCCAGCGAGACCCTGCATGCATTCCTTGAAAGATTCAATGCCGTAGTGGCATCGGTAAATCGACCTGGACCATACATTGTGTTGACTGTAGAAGTATCCGATATTCTGGATATCTCAAACATCAAAATCTCTCTGCAATGAGACCCACCAAGAGGACTTGGTGGATTCACCTCTAAAGCAAACCTTGGTATCTCTCTACTATAAGATTTCCCTAGAAACGTTGGAAAATGCTATCCTGAGACAGACAGATTCATGCAACAAGGGGGTGCTAATGTTGAAATGGACAATCTCAATGTCTTCACGACAAAATAGAGCACCATCTGACTCTTGAAATGATAAAGGCAAAAGAAAAGCCCTAGGAAAGACTGATAGGAAATACTGACAGGAATTTACAATTTCGAAAAAGAACAATATCATTAATCGGGCCTGTGATCTTGATTGTCAAGCTGAATGGAACCAAGCATGAGAGATAGACTCAACAAGACTATAATGGCTATTTCGGATTATGCCAAAGCATGAACGAAGGAGCTCGAATAAATCACTAACAATGTTCGCTCACTTGCAAGATTGATGAGCTTACTCAACTCTGTGGCTGATGCAAGGAGAGTATCTAAGTTCGCTGATACTCAATAAGGCGATTACTGCTTTCTGACTAAATAGATGGGATGACCCCGATGCGAATGTAATTCGACCATTCGTATATACAACTCCAACCCTTGATGACTTGGGAAGGAGCACAGAATGACACAATGTGACTAAGATTGCTGAACCTGCATATCTAACACGATGCTGCAGAAAAAATATAAAGGGTAAAAGACTGGATGTCCGATTGACCTAGCATAACCCCCATTGATGCTGGGGGCATAAGCATTGACTTCGCTCGTCCTCCACTGATGCTGGGAGCATCACCTTTAACCGGCCGATTGACTTTGAACATGACCCTGACTCAATGCATGATTCAGAGCTTACACATTATATCTCTAGAATATAACATGATTCATCTCGACCATCCAAGTGAGCCAACAAACAGATCAAGCATGAATCCAAAGACTTGATCCGCAACTGCATCTAATGGAGAGTATGATGAACTCATCTACTGCCTTACGATTGTGATAATCCTACCAGCTATTGGTTTACATGATTTCAACAACATCTCGTACTGACTCGTATGTGATCACGGGATTATAAAACAATCCGGAGTGATCATGGATTTCAGATGCCCTATAATTACGATTAAATGCAATCAGGGAGTCATAGATTAATATCCTGATATAGATATAGTCCAAATCCAAGCAAAAATGACAGATTCATTTGCCGACTCTGATGCGCTCTATCCCAACGGTCCATATGCTAGCTCAAAACACGAAGATTCTTACACCACCCTATGACTTGGATGGCTATTTTATACATTGACTTATATATAAAATAAATCCTAGCTTAGTAATGCACTTGAGTTGAATAGGAAGGTGACATCGTGTAGCAACATCCTGTATGCATGTAGAATCACGCCCGGGAGCCAACGATCATGTACGACTTTTGATGAAGGAATTTCGACCTTTTGACTCGATGGGATTTAAATGATTACTTGATCATATTAACTTGTTTGGCCATAGATTTGGCATCAATGAGCACTTATGGATGCGGCGTCATATATGACAAGCCGTCTACACAACGAAGAGTTGAAATATCAGAAATGCTCAAGAGTACATGACAATTTGACAAGCCCTTCTTGAGAACAAATGACATCCCAGAAAGAGTCAGCTGACTTGTTCAAAGCACATCTCATCTACGATAAGATATACTTTGGGGGGCCAAATGTTATCATGCTTTGTGGCCTGGCTATCCAAAGCCCAAGTGATCAAAATGTTGATCAGCAATCACTTGGAGAAGCGACAATTGTGTTGGAGAGCTTAACATTTTGATGGCTCTGGGTTGGATCTCAGAGCTTGGATCGGTTCGGATTATGACAAGTACACCTCTTCCTCACAAAGCTGCACGGGTCAGATGTTCGAGTCGGATGGATTGAATTGGACACTACCTGGAATGACACACTTGTACGTTTTGGCAACTGGCTTCTACTTGGAACTAGTTCGGATCGAGGTACCCAAGACCCGACCCACTTACCTGAAGCAACAAAATCAGATAGGTTCAGAAAGCATCATCGGATCAGATCAGATTATGTAGGACCCGATCCGCTTGGCTTGATTTCAACATACAACCAGAAGGCTTGTCAAAATGAGTGTCGGCATGGGTTTAATGAAGAACAATCCGATCCAAATTTTTTCCTGTTTACCGGGAGCGGTTAACAAATCAAACGAAGCCCATTTCTCCACTTTCTCCACTACTTGCAAGTTTCCCTCTGATGCTGCCACATGACCACTCAACCCTAACCAACTCTACGCCTATAAACATATGTTCATACACCATTTTCAGGGGATTTTTCGGCCTTAAGGAAGCTCTACCTATTTCGGCCATGACTGCCAATGAAGAACCTCCGTCTTCTTTAATAAAATCAATGAATTTGGAGAGTTTTATTCATTTTAATTGAGTGCTTGAGCGTCTATACTCATTTTAATTGTAATTTCTGAATGAATTGAGAAACTATGAAGCGGATGTAGACTTGTTAACGCCGAACCACTATAAATTTCGTGTGTTGATTCATTTTTCTTGCTTTTAGTTCATGATTCCTCATTATTCTCTACAAAACATGATCAATTGGGTGTTAGAAGCATTTTTTTGGTCTAACAAGTGTGATACAGCGCTGGTTTCAGTAAGTTTCCCTCAGCTCGCGAAACCTGTAGTTTGCGAAACCAAGCCGTGTGCCTGCTGATTTTGCTGGCCCCGGGTTAATTCCAAGTATAGCGAAGGCGTAGGGCGTCGCGTTGTGCGGTCTGCCAGGTGGGTGGCTCTCTTGTCATTCATCGGGTTGGGGTGATCCACCAAGCGTCGTTTATTCTTCGGCATAGAAAAAGCTCCGATCATCAGCCCGTAGGGTCCGATCGTGGTCATGAACTGCACCTAAGCCTTTAGGGCTTTGGGGAGAAACGATTTAAGGTCGGTCTTGGTGATGCGCCACGATTCGACCTGCACCCGCAACCGGCGAAGAGAGATTTGCATTGATCATAGTTGGTCGCTGAGTGGCGCCTAGTCGCCTGGACTAGGACGCATAATGATTTATCCTCGGCCTCGGCACTGGACCGATGTTCGAGTTAGTGGTTATTTATACTCGATCGCGCCACGGGCTGGCGACTCGAGTAGCGTTGCCAGCCCCATGCTCGAGGTGCCGAACGTAGCCTGTGTTGTTTGGACTTGATGTTGGATCGAGGTTAGGATGGCGGCATCGGCTCCCGTGGTCGGCGTGCCGACACGGCGATCGCATGTTTGCATGCAAGCTGGTTGTCAGGATTAACCAAACACGTCATGAATGTCATTTCCAACATGGAAGGGTGATAGGAAACCAAACACCATTGCTGTAGATAACTCTAGTAGTAGTGGCCTTTACAATGCCTCGAATTATGGGAAAACAAACATCGTTGGAAGGCATGAACAGTTGTACACTAAGTTATGTAGAGTAGAGGCGAAGACGGTCATTATTCCATGCCCTTGGGGGTTAGGCTCTGTTCATGGTGGAGAGTTTGAAAGTTCCATCGCTAAGCTTCCGTTGTATGAGTATGGGCTGCCTAAACGGGGAGTGAGGCCTATAGGTGGAGGAAAGACCCGTTTGAAGATGAGACCACCGATGTGCACTCTAGTGGGCCTTTGATCAAGCATCCGGTTGTGCCGCGAAGTTGCCAGATATTGAGGGAGGCACAGCTAGGGTGGAGTTGCAAACTGGCATATCTGATGACCACTTAGCGTCAACTGCGCCAGAAGTTGTTGTCCTGACAAGCCGGGGGGACGATCTTGAGGGATTAGTTGTCGGAGTCGAGGTCATTTTTAGTGGGAATCTTTGACGAGCGCTGAATAGCTCGGAGATCCCATGTGGATGAGTTCCTCGTAGTTGTCTTTTAAGTGGCGCATCATGCTCGTGTTGCATCCGCGGATGTTGTAGAACAAATAATATCCTATAGATTCCCTTGGTGTGCTCGTCGGACTTTTAGGTCTTGGCCTTTTGCATGGTTAGGAGCTGCAGGCTGCGAGATTGATTTTCTCGGAGGTGTCCCCAAGAGTAGTATAGCTACGGAAAGATGGGAGCCGAGGACGATTCCATCCATTGCTGCGACTACCTTTGACGATGCCGGTGCGAGCAAGATTGCGTAGAGCGATAGAATTAGATTTGTTGGAGCTCTGTATGTTATCACGAGGTAGGATGTTGAGGGTAGGGGCGTGATTCCTTTAAGCTATATTTCCACATAGGAGGTAGCCGGCATTCATGCAGAAGATCTCCTGAATCTTTGATTGCTTCTGATTGGTCCATGCTCTAAGTTCGGAATCAGGTAGTATGCCATTTGTGAGCTGGATGAGTGCGATTCGAGGAGTAGGTTTCTTGACTTCAGCCAAGGTGGTGTGAAATCTTGTGAGATAGCCTTTGAGAGTTTTCACGGGTGCCTTGGTAGATATTCGAGGCTGAGAGCAGGTCTTTGGGCATCGTGATGTGCAACCTGGATTGCGCGACCAATCTTTTGGCGAGTTAGTCGAGAGTTGGGATAGTTCAAGATGGAAGTCGAGAGAACCCGGGTAGTGCCGTCTTGGATAAGGATGGGGAGGCACTTGCACTTTATGGCATTGGCGATGTGTAATGAACCCGCGTGCCATTTGTGGCAACTAACGAAGCTTCGAGAATCATGGCTTCTTTAAGTATGGGTGAGCATTGGCATGTCGAAGTGCTGGTGCCATTTAGTATTATGGCTAGTCGAAGTGAATGGGTTACACTTCCTACTACTTTCGTAGACGTCGTGGGTGTGCCCCCGCGATTTCCTCACGATCCCACGGATCGTGTCGGCGACAATTAGAGGTTGGGCTCCTGCCGCATTATAGAGGTCGTGATCTGGTCCAGGACATTGGAGCCTAGCACACCTTCTTGACGGAAGGTCTTTGGCAATCTATGAGTCTCCAACTTCGATTTCATGGTGTTGTGGAAGTCAGTTGAAGTAATCTTACGCCCAATTGGATGCTAGAAGCGTAGGCGATAAGTTTGGACTCATAGCAGTTTGAGTTCACCTAGCGGAGGCTTGAGCGTCGAAGCCGGGGATGGCCGGGATGACGCGTTCTATTTCTGGTGGTAATTCTGACATTGTCGAGATTAGGAGTCAATCGTGCCTCCATAGAATGCCACATGTGGTGTTGAAGTGTCGGGGCCACTTAGCTTCGTGTACGATCCTGGTGAAGGGATTATGCCTCAAGTGGGTCTCTCTTGAGTTGTCGGCATTCCTTAGCATATCTTTCATTATTATTCGGACAACATCGAGGGGATATGCCGGAGGGGGATCTTCTAATGGAACCCGTTATTTTGATGAATCTCGGGAGTTCCATCCTGTTGACATCTTCTGTTGTACACCTCCGGCTCTCCCTCTTCCCTATCATGGATGGTCTGGCCGTCGAGGTTGGGGGAGCTGGTGTGCACCCTGGTCTGGAAGTACTCTTGCCTTACGAGCTGCTAGAAGAGTGGGACTCTAATTGTGAGTGGCGATAGTCGGGCTCTACCAAGTAGAAGGTTGGTTGCTCAAAACTGGTTTGCTATTTTGCTCCATGGTCGCAAGTTATGATGGTTCGATCATCATCTTATTTTTGTTGTCGTTGCTGTCGCCGTACGAGTGTTGGAGCGAAATTCCCGATGCAGCGCCCTACGAGCAGGTGCAGTTCTAAGCAAGTTGAAGTAGAAACATGTGTCGACATTCTCGAAGTTGATGCATAAGGTTGATGTTAATCTTCAATGCCTAGCGCAAGAGCTGCATTCTCATATTTCTCATCAAGCATGCGAATCAGTGCTTGAGTCGGAGGACCTTGGGGGGCAACAAGTGGAAGGAGATCCGTTTCCAACGGATCCTGTGCTGCTCCGCACTAGCGAGAGGTACCAGCGTCAATTGCAGCCAATAGGTTAAGCGTTTGGTTTTGCTGGAATTTTTCTTAATGCTGGTGAGAGCCATGATGCTTTTTGGATGTACTGCTCAGGCGCTTCTCACAGACAGGCTTTTCGATTATGTCTTTGAATTGACGGCAATTATTGGTATTATGCCCGTACATGTCGTGGTATTGACAGTACTTGCCGATATTCTTCTCATGATTAGTGGATTCCCTATTGTAAGACTTCTTTTATATAAGCGTGTTGCACGTTTCCTGGTATATTGTTTCCAAGTCTTCATTCAGTGGGGTGTAGATCTCGTATGTCCGGTGAGAACCAGGCTTCTTGGGTTCCCTAGGAACCTGGCGGTTATTCCGGCCATCTTGCCTACCGTTATTCGTCCTATGTTTGTAGGGTCTTTCCCCCTTGTCCTTATCGAAGAGCTCTGCTATTTGTTTCACCTTGACGTTGTCATTTATGGTATTCCATGTGGATTGTTGGGAAGACCGGCTCTGGAGAGTTTGTTATGTCTCGCTTCTTCTTGACATAAGTATTTCATAGCCTTCTCAATGAAAATGTTGTGGTTTTTTGGCTGCTTCCGATCAATCCAGGCCCAAAACTCGGAAGTGGGAAGTACCCCTTTCGCTAGCTGGAAGAGTACTGTGCGAGGATCTGGGTCCTCGGCCTCGGCGAGGGCGATACTGAACTAGGGGAGGTAGCTTTTGAGGGACTTGGCAGGTCCTTGGTATAAGTTGGACAAGGTGAGGGCACTCTTTGGAGTTGGAATATGCATCCTGAATTGTTTGACCAACTGTGTCGCTAACTGGCCAAAGTTGTCAATGGAATCAAGTGGGAGGCGAGAGAACCAAAGTGGAGCGGTTTCCAATAAGAACACTGGAAAAATCACTTGCATTCGACCGAATCGTTGCCCTGGCTCGAGTCCATTTTCCATTTATATCGATTTAGGAAGGCATAGGGATCTGTGGTGCCGTCGTGGAGCAGCATTTTTGGCATGCTGATGTGTTGCGGCCATTTGGCTTCTTTCATCCTTCTTGTGAAGGGGTTGCGCCTAATGTGCGCTTCCCATTAATCGTGCTCGTTCCCACGCATTTCCCTCATTATTCTTTGCACCATGTCGGGAAGGTAAGCTGGACGGTGATCCGCCACCAGGAACCATGGGTTTTGGCGAGGTTCCGAAATCCTGATGCGAGGTCGCCTTCTATGATGGATGTCCGGATCATCTTCCTCCATGTTCTCGACATTTATGATTGGGCCTTGGTGCAGACGGTGAGGTGGATCGGGGCGATGTGGATCCTGTTCTGGAGGTGCGCGTGCCGTTGGAATAGCAGGCCCATCACCCTGATTAGAGACCATCGAGTTGTGTCGAGGAAGAAGTTGGTTCGTAGGATCTAGTCCGTCGTCGATAATCAAGCGAGAGCGGTCTCGGTACTGTGCCCTCGCTGTATGTGATTATAGTTCAGTCGTAATTGTCGTTCCCATTCCCGTTGGCATGACCGTTACCGTTATCGAGGGCATTGGTACGAACGACGACATTGTTGATGAAGGTGAACCTCCTCCTTTGGTGTGGGCCCCTTGACTCGAAAGAGGAAGTTCCGATGTAGTTGGTCAGGGTCAAGCATTGTTCCGAGTTAATTGAAGTCGGGCGACGACGCGTTGACTTTCTTGAAGTTGCCGCATAAGGCCGATGTTATCCCTCAATGCTTGGTTGAGCTCGAACATGGTGTCCTCATATCTTTCATTAAGTGCGCGGATTTGAGCTTGAGTAATGGGCGCTTCGGGGTCAACAACAGGAGGGGCGGTTTCATCAGGGGACGGTACATCTACCGGTTGAGGTTGTTGGGAGGTACCGACCTCAGCTACAGCTGAAGAGCCGACTATTGCGTTCTTTGACTTCTTTAGCATCGTAAGCAGACCCGACAGCGGGTTGAGCAAGGAACCCTAAGCTTTTCGAAGTCGAGATGATAATGCGGAAGAAAGATGCAAATCTTGAATTCGGGTTCTCAGTGAAAGCACAAAATGTTGACGGCAAAAAATGGCGTAAACACCAAAAGTTCCTATTACTAGGAATAGTTAATTTGGTTGCAAGACTAGGTAAGAGAAAGCAGTAAATAACAAGAGAATCTATAGTGGTTCGGCTGCGGATTAGGCCTACGTCCACTTTGGAAGGATGTTGAACTTTTATTAATCACTCAAGAATTACAAGGTAGAGCCATGCACATTACATTCACTTTTACAATTTCCATATGCTACGTATTTGGGAAAAAGAATATTTAATTCTCCTTCTTCCTCAGATAGAGATGCCATTAACAAGGCTCATGAAGCTCTAGGAAGGTCCCAAGTGAAGGAAATCCCCCCTATTTGAAGTGTGAGGCCGTGGGCTATTTATATGAGTGAGAGTAGGTAGGAGTAGGTAGGATTAGGTAGAAATAGGGACCACATGCAGGAAATTCGAGCTCACCACCTGTGCGGCTCGAAATTTTGAACCTGGGCATGGGTTCAAAATTTTGAACCCAGGTTTGGGTGCGAAATTTCGCACCCGCTGGGTTAGAAATTTCGAGCCCGCTGGGTTCAAAATTTTGAACCCAGGTTTGGGTGCGAAATTTCGCACATAGGTAGGGGTGCGAGATTTCACACCCGTTAGGTTCAAAATTTCAAGCCCGTTGGGTTCGAAATTTTGACCCCAGGCATGGGTGCGAAGTCTTTTCAAGGTGCATGTGGACTGCATGTTCGGGCACTTCGAGACTCGTGATTCCTTTAGGATTTTAGGCCTCGGCTCCGGATTGGTTCGGACTGCGAGGCCTTTGTTTGGAAATGCGGCGAGGTTCGCGGAATTTCTTGGGAGAATCTTGACTTTGAGTCGATCTGGTGATTCTGGGCAACAAAATTGTTGGCGGAAATCGGACCCACGCCGGCGCTGCGCCTAGACCCGCTGGACGACTCGCCTTCGGTTCGGAGCATGGCTCGCCTCCAGCTCGGCTGCGAACGAATACTGATGGAGGTCGCGTTCGAGGGATGCGGCATTCTGCTGTGGGCCAGACTTAGTTCTTTTGGTACTGGCAACGCCTTTGGGATGTAATATCACGCGATATGCCGAGTCGAGCGTGTCTTGTGTACTTTTGGGAACGGGACCAAAAGGCCGGTTAACAACTGTGATGCACTTATTAAGTTCTTTTTGATTTTTGGCACTCTAAGAAGATTATGTAAGCATAGTTGCCTTTTTCCATTAATAATAGTACTACCAGTATGAGTAATATTGATAAGCTTACCATTTCCCATGCTTATACGCTATTTACCTCTATATTCCCTATTTCCTTGATTGAGATTGTCGAGAGTGCTTGTCACATTATTGGTTTCCCCTGAATTAGGATACCAGTTGTCATCTTGAAAATTGTCTGCCCTTGAGTTTTCACCTTGACTTTTACTTTTGCTATTAACAGCGGAGGTGATGTGTCATTTTCAGAGTGTGCCACGTTGATATTTGGATTAGTATTTCTTTGATTGTTATCATTTTGAATAGGTGCAAATCTAGAGTTATATCTGAAATAACATTTGAATGCGGTGTGCCCTACTTTCTCACATATTTCGCACTTTGGTTTTTTATTAGGACTCCATCTACCCCTTTCTCTTCCATGGTTAAGGTAGCCTCCCCTTTGATTTGGGTTATTTTCTCTATAGGACTGTCCCCTGCCTCTGTTATTAACTGCCAAGTTTAATGAATATTCTAAATCAGGGGTGTTCATGATGTCTATTCTTGCTTCATGTAAGAGAAGGATTAAGTACACATCACCAAGAGGTGGTGTTACTTTTTGTAAGGTTAGAACAACAATTACAGATTCATACTCGTTTCCTAAACCATTCAGTAATGATAAGACTGGTTCAGATTAATCTATCTTGCTGCCAGATGCAAGAAGCATATCACATAAGTTCTTGACAGTTGCAATATATTCTATAATGCTAAGATTTTCTTTCCTTCAATTACCTTTTTTAATAGGGAGATTTGGCTTATGATTGAGCATTGAAGTTCTTTTCGATAGTAACCCATATTCATTTGCAATTTTACAACCAATTACTTGTGATAAAAGATTTGTGCTAATTGAGGATAGTAACCATGCACTGATTAGTATTACTTGCCTATGAAACTGAATATAATCATCATTACTGATAATTCTGTTGTCCTTGTCAGTGGTAAATTGGGGTGGTGTTGGCTAGGATCCATTAATTTAACCATCGAGACTGTAGCCTTGTATGGCAGTTTCATTCAAAAGAAGATAGTTATTCTCGTCAAGCTTGATGGTGATCAGTTGGCTTTGAGGACTAATGGTGGTCTTGATGAGTTGTTCAGTGGCATGTGACGAGCTGCTGATTCTGGAAGATGCAGAATCATCTCCTTCGGATGCTGTTGGATTGACCTTGATGGAAAAACCAGATCAAGAACAGTAAAATCAAAACTCTGTAGTTTAGTATTGAGGTTTTTAAAATACTTTTACTGTCTTAAGGATTTTCGATGATGAAAAAACATATAAAGTGTATGATAAGAACAAAAAATTCCTAAGAAAAACAACTGTAAATGCCTTTTTGATTTTCTTAATCGACTCTGGAGTTAATGATTTCCTGTTAAAGGTTTATGGTTGATGACTGATGTCGCCACTGTAAAGTTAAGCATGACACAGTTGTTAATTGATAGATCTTTGTACTCAGATGAAGAGAGTTTTCTCCAATGATTTCAAATACCCAAATGATGAAGAAATAATCTTATTGATATAACACCCAATGACCCTCAATGCAAATTCAAGATAGGGAAGCGAATGCTGTTAAGATGCGTGGCTCTGATACCAAATCAAGATTTGGATTTGATGAAGTAATTTGTGAGACATTTGAATGTAAAGAAAATGAAATGTAAAAGTTGTAAACTATTTTATTGATAACGTTTAGATTACATATGCATCTATATATAGATGCTAGAAGCAACGACTAATTGTCTACTTGCAATGGGCCAAAAGTTGAGCCCATTTATACAATAATAAGCTAAACCCAGTAATTTATAATATAACCTATGTACAAATATTAGAACATAATACACAGCCGATAGTTTCATCTTCTAATATAAATATAATGAAAACTACTTGAAAAAAAATCAAGTTTTGAAGATCGAAAATATAAAAAACGGGAGGATTTATTATGGTGGCTCAGGTTTGGGTGAGAAATAGGGATAAGGCGGAGGGTTTATAGTGAAAGTGAGAAATTTCACCAGTTTGCATGGGTGACCAGCACTTGGCCAGGCAACTTTTCGGACCTATCCGAAACAATGCCTGGCTAGTGCGTCATCCGGAATGGCACCTTTGTAGCTTTAGTAAAGCTATAATGTTTTTGCTTGGAAACATTGTTTCGAAGGGCTTAGGTGGATTGATGTTTATATCCAATGGGACTTTAGAAATGTTAATTTTGTCTGAGATTCACATGCATTGTACACATGCACTATAGGTGATTTTTTTTTTTTTTTTGATATTGTACCTTCATTTGCCAAATCTGCTTAGACAATGCAACCAATACATCGTTTAAGATTATAACTTCAAATATGAACTTCTTGTACGAGATTATTAGGAAATTTGTATATGTATTCCATGTTTATCCAAAGGAACATATATTTTCTTCCCTCTGAATTTCGATTTCATATTTACCATCAAACATCTTTAGAAAGACAACACATATTATCTTATACACACCGATAAATGACTCCAATCATTGTTGTCATGTAGACTTTCATTTGCCTTACCTGCTAACTTTACCATAAGAAGTAACAACTCATATGCTTCCGTTAACACATGAGCCACCTAACAGATTTTATATTTTGTTTGTCTCTCCGTCGTCCTACTCATGCATACATTGGAGTTGGAGCTAAAAATTACTTTAGAACGATTCATCCATCATCACCTTAGTAGAATACATTAAGTACATGCATATTTTTGTACACAACATGCCTTGCAACCACCAACTTACTATCCACGGACACTTTAGAATCATCAATTACCTTCAAGGGGTTCCATCTCAGTTTATATTCTAAGAGCAACTCCAACTATTTCAGAGTGGAAATTCGATATTCAATTTTCCACAACCCGGAAGGCTGGGGTGTCCAACAGTTTTTGATTCCAGGTGCTTTTTCAAAAAAGTCGGGATCCTAGCGTTTGTTGAACAAGTGTTTTGATTTTTTTTTAAAAACCGGGCTCATATAAAAAAAAGCGTGCGGTTGATCAACAAACGCCTATACCATAGGCGTTTGTTGAACAAGCGCCTGGAATTCCCGCTTATATTAGGTGCAAATGGCCATATTTTTCATTTTAAACCAAAATAAATTTTCCTTTTTAATTTTTTTTAAAATAGTTAATACGTCCATATGCTACCATGTCAAGTTAAGATAGGTAGATGTGTCAATCATTCTTCGATAGATCCAAATGTCAGAACAGTACATGTCCCATCAGATCCTACAGTGATTGCAGATAGTCTATGAGTACTGCACGACCCGCCTGAGACTATTACACATCGAGTGTTCGTGGCTGTGGCGAAACCTCAAGTATAATATTTTACTTTTATTCGGTAGATCAGCAATTGTTTCAGAATACTCCAATGTTATTTAATATTTAATGCTTGCACTGAATAATCATATATTTAGGTTCGACATATTGCTATGCGATGTAGCTGGGCACCTTGTATGACAAATTTTGATCAGTTACCTTAGCCGGTATCAGTTAGACTTCGTGCGACACCATTTGGGCACCTTTTAGACTTACCTGGGTTTGCTCATGTTGACCGATGCCTAGTTGAGGCTCTTATTGAGCGATGGTGACCTAGTACACACATTTTTCACTTCCCTGATTTTGAGTTTGGGCTTACTCCTTTAGATTTTTACATGCTAATTGGGATCGAGGTAGGTCATCTAAAACGAGTCCCCGTCCCCTTTGATGGTTCGTATGAGGAGGTTGATAGGTTTTCAGATTAGTTACCCGGTTTAGACCCTCAGACCGTTGTTTCAGGTGTTGTTATCCTACCTACTTTGTAGGACTATATAGCTGCCCATCGGACCACAGAGGCTATGCACACTCCAATTATCAGGGTTTTTTTATTATACCTTTTTGGCGCCATATTTTTTAGCAACAACAAAGGAATTATTAGACTCGTTTTTTTGACTAGCCTTGCAAACATTGATCAGTTGCGTACATTTGATTGGGTACAACGCCATTGAGTTTTTTGTATGTAGCTTTGAATATTTACGCCGTACAGTGCTCCAAGCAGCTATACGACATGTGGTACATTCTCCCATTCTAGTACTACGAGTACATGGCTAACATGCACCCCAGACTATTCCCTGAGGACATCACTACAGCCTATGCATCTAGCTCGTAGACCACAGGGTGTGCATAACGAGCTTATGGAGGCATGCACGCAGATGGATATGAGGGAGAGGGATGAGATTATTGTGCGTTCATGGCAATAGTACATAGAGTTTTTAGCGCCTGAGCAGCACCATCCTCTCTTGTTTCATTATTGTCTTTCGAGGCGTAGGGTATGCTTTCAGATACCTGCGTGCCCTTTCATTTGGTATTTGGGGGAGCGCCATTGGTTACAACTATATGGTATAGTGTGCATTCCTTTTGATCCGCTCCAATGGGCAGAGACGTTCGGCAATATACAGATAGGATCGTCATATATTGAGGGTATGAGGGCAGCAGGATGGGTTGATGGTGAGCCTTCTAGAGTGCCCGGACATTTTGATTCCTATTGAGTTCGGGTTGCATCACGCGCTTATGCTTTACCGAACATTTTGATTCACCCGCTCCCAATGATTTTGATGACGCTGATGATGATAGTTCCGATGGGTTTGATGGCGATGCTATGCCTATTGACTGATGGTACATGTAATGACATTGGTGTATGTTTTTGGTATGTCTGGCATGATTTATATTACATTTTATGGGACATGTATTGATGGCAAGACTGATTATGTGCTTTTAGTATTTTATGTGTGGTGACATTGATGTATGATTTTTGTTTAGGCCGGTATGTTGATGATGATATTACTGTTTATGTGGTGTTCTATATTTCATGTGACATTTGTATTTTCTGTGTATGTATCCCGAACTGTTTCTGTGGTGTTGTATATTTCATATTCTATATTTCATGCGACATTAACAGTGGACTAAAAATGAGCAAACGGATTTCCAAACTGCTTCGATTAACAATTCAGCAGTTACATAAGCATTGGACGACTCAATTTATGAACTAATCATTACACGAATTTAATGATTCGTCGAATATCGTTAATAACGACCTTATAATGGTTCGAAAACGAGCTCGTAACGTCGCAGTAGTTCGTCGATTTCCGATTTGAAGTTCGATTGACTATACGGGGTTGGTGATGAACCCGATCTATGTGCAACGAGTCACGTTGGGATCAGAAGAGTTAAAAGTTTGCAATTACAGTGAGAAATCCATGTTTCATATTCAAATTTGCAATGTACGACCAATTGAAACTTTAGAAATAGTCTCTATGGTATCGTTTTAAAATAATAATATGGTTTACTAAATTAAATAAAACTAAATTGGATTTAAAATGCGCAAACAGATTTCCAAAATACTTCGATTACCAATTCAGTAGTTACAGAAGCGTTGGATGACTCGATTTACGAAGTAATCGTTACAAAAACTTAATGATTTGTTGACTATCATTAATAACGACCTCATAATGGTTCGATAACGAGCTTGTAATATCGTGGTAGTTCGTTGATTTCTAATTTGAAGTTCGATTGACTGTACGGGGTTGGTGATGAACCCAATCTACGTGCAAAGAGTCACGTTGGGATCAGAAGAGTTAAAACTTTGCAACGGCAGTGAGAAATCCACGTTTCATGTTCAAATTTGCAATGTACGACCAATTGAAACTTTAGATATAGTCGTTATTGTTTCGTTTTAAAATAATAATACGATTTACTAAATTAAATAAAAATAAATTGGATTAAAAATGAGCAAACGGATTTCCAAACTGCTTCGATTACCAATTCAGCAGTTACATAAGCATTCGACGACTCGATTTACGAACTAATCATTACATGAACCTAATGATTCATCGACTATCTTTAATAATGACCTTATAATGGTTCGAAAATGAGCTTGTAACATTGTGGTAGTTCGTCGATTTCCGATTTTAAGTTCGATTAACTGTACGAGGTTGGTGATGAACCCAATCTATGTGCAACGAGACACATTGGGATCAGAAGAGTTAAAACTTTGCAACGACAGTGAGAAATGTTTCGTGTTCAAATTTGCAATGTACGACCAATTGAAACTTTACAAATAGTCGTTATGGTTTAAAAATTAAATTAAAATTTGATTAAATAAAAATAAATTCGATTAAAAATGAACTAATAAATTTTCAAACAAAGATTAATAACCACTTACATACGATACATAGATAACTCAAGTTTTAACCATATATACGCTACATGGTCAACTTAATTTTTAAACATACAGACGCTACACACACAAATAGCGTCTAATACATTATCGACGCTTACATAGTAATCCACAATCAAAAACCTTCTTCTCTTCTTCGCCTCATTATCTCTAATCTACGAGACTCAGTATACTCGCATTGTAGATCATCCATTGGCAAAATATCCATAAACATGCTGCATCCTCCTCCTTTCATTGCTTAACCTCAACAAGTTGATGAATTGCATTGATCCTTTCTTGGTGATGACTTGCTCTGCTCTCGAGTGTTCTCGAATATATATCATTATATTCCTTCAAAAGTTTTCAAATTCGCCCTCATCTGCTCCTGTAATAATCTTTTTCTTTGCCGCCTTCAATCCCTTAGGCCTAACATATCGATCATTATTAGTGTTTAGGTCTTCTTCTGATCCGAAAACATAACTGTCCTACGATTCTCTCGGACTTGAACTGTCTCCATATCTAGGAGCTTTCTTACGAGTACTAGTAGATTGGGCATCTTGGACTGTTTTTTTAAGTGATGATTTCCATTTCACGTGATTCACCAGTAGGTCATACACATGCATGAATTGGTAGAAATGAGGTCCTGATTTACTATATAGTTTATAGTTTTGTTTAAATAACTTGTTTGCGGCAAGTCTCTACATTTGGAATATGCAACTTTTACTACAACCCAATGACTTATAGTGCAAAAATGAAAAGTAAACAATTATTACCGTATGAGTATCACTACTAAAACCGCTTGGGTTACTCTGCTTCAACTTGAACATCTTTGAATCAAAACATTGGGTTTGATGAATAATTTTACAATAATGACCTTTGAAGGAAGCAAAACTTCTATTCCGATCCATGCTCTTCCTATTGTACGCAATAGTGATTCAGCTCCAAAATGTTTCTCTACTTTGATCGGCACCATGAACAGGATCTAGCGAGAGTGAGCGATAAATGTAGCAAAGATCATAGTCTTCAGTAGCACTCCAACTTGCAGTAGTTGTCATTCCTCCAATCGGTTGTCCAAGATCTTGTAAATCGAAAGATTCGAAGCTAATTCTTGCTGTATCAACATCAAAATCACCCATCATTTTAGTTTATAATTTTTTATTTGAGGAAGAAAGGTTTGATGTTGTGGATAATAAAGAAGTGGTATATTTATAGGAGTTTTTGGGAAATAGCCATTACAAAATAATGCCGTTGTAAATATAGCCGTTGGCCTCCAAGCATCCGTTGAACAACCGCTACAAATATTAATGTCGTTGGATTCCAAATGCTTGTCGAACAAATGCCTGGAGTCCAGCGTTTGTTGAACACGCGCTAGGCTCTTGGCGCTTATTGAACAACTGCTTCTTTCGAAGCGTTTGTTCAACAAGCGCTTCAGCTATTTACACATTTCAAACCTTTTTACCCCAGAAATCCGAACTGTTGGAAGAATCAAACCTCTATTGGACACGAAAACAAGGTTGGATATCATATTTTATGATATCCGATGCTTGTTGGAGTTGCCCTAAGTGTAAGTGACTTGATACATATCACCAACATTTTTCACTTCAAGTCGGAGAAATGCTTTATTTTTACCCGATTTTTATCTTGTATAAGATGCATATTTGATTTTAATATTAATCTTGTATGCATTTTCCCCTATTGTTCTATTTTGCAAGCAAATTTGTTTAATTTTGTATGCAGCATTTTGTTAGTTGAAGGTCGATGATATTAAGTGCACAAATCTACACAATCCACCAGTTAATAAAGCATATAATATAGCAGATCGAACAAGCCTTAGGCCATTATATTTTTGTCATTTAAAAAAATTTGTATAAAATGTAACTGATCGAACGAATTCAGATCACAAAAGAGTACCTAATATCCAAAATCGGAACCACAAATGCAAGCAACACACAGGAGCAAATCAAAGTAAACATATTTAGGAAATTTTTCATTATTGATCTTCTAAATCATCATGGGTACAATCATAACAAAAATATTCATTGTAGCAAAACATATTGTTCCACCAGACTTGATATCTTCCACAAATAACTTTAAGGCTTATTTAGAATTGTATAATCTGAAAAAGAAGAAAGATCGAATCAAACCGATACATATATAGCAAGTTAACACAAACTGATGAATAACAAATATACAAGTTGAAATAACTAGTAAAATATAATGAATAAACCAGTTTTACCTCCACATTTACTTCCAGGCATCAGAGGACTTCCACAAAACTTAGTAACGTAAACAATCTTTTCCATGCTAATTATGTTTTCCAACCCTTTAGGAATATGGCTGCAGACACAAGGTACATATGCATTCTTAATCAGTTCACGGCATTGCGCTGATGGATTTATTTGTGGACCATTGTTTATTACAAAGCGTTGACAAAATAAAGCTAGCTTTGGAATGCTTCCATTGCAGCCAACATCAGCAATTGCACCTTGATTTGAAAGAAAGAATGAAGAGAGAGCAAAAGCGAACATAATGAATTTTATGTAATTTAGAGTAGCCATTTTGATTAGTTTGTGATGAATGTGATTGCAAATGTAGGGCAGAATATATTGCGGAAGCTCGAGGGGCGCAAAGATGAAAAGTGTTGAATTTGCGTTGTTTTTATAACTAGCAGTTATTTTGCTAACAAAAAAATTAACAATTCTGTTGATTTTTGTTTTTGCTTGCATGCTAATCAAAACAATGACAAAATTTAAAATGCTTTATGCAAGATGGGGCAAAAAAAAGTGAAAATTTGTAGGGCATCCTTATTTTCAAAGTTCATGTAAAGCGACTCCTTGTCTAAATTTTGTTATAAAGCTGGTCCTTATTTTACTGTAGCAACGTATCTTTATGGTTTTTTGCACCGCTATATAAAAAAAAATTCAAAAAATTGTAAATATTCATGGAAGTATTTTATATAAAAAAAACTCGGCAATTTTGGTGAATATTTGCTTATATTTCAACAATTATTCACCCTGAATTTAATTTAATGGCGGATGAATAACTGCTGATATATCAACAATTATACATATATAGTTGCTGATATATCAGCAACGTTTTTACATAAATGAAAAAGTTACTGAAATATTAGCAATTTTAGTGAATTATTGATGATATTTCTACAATCATTCACGTAATATATATTTGAAAGGCGGATGAATAATTGCTGAAATATCAGCAAATATTGCAAATAGTTGCAACATTTGCAGCAATTTACTAAAGATGAATAATTTTCATTAAGCAAAAGTCGCATGAAATTCAATAACTTTTTGAATTATTTGCTGTAATTATACGGAAGTTTGCATGAAAAATCTGAAGCATGCGTTTGTTTTCCTTTTTTTGGTTTTGAATCATTATTTTTTTTTTTAGTTTTTTGAAAATCATGGACCTAATTTATTAAGTTTTTAGATATGGATTTTTTTTTTTTTGGGTTTTTTGACCTAAAAACAAACAAAGAAAATTTTATGTCCCTAAAAGCGTCTTCAACAAAATGCAAATTTGTAGATAGCTACATTTCAACAAAATGCAAAGTAGCCATTCTGATTAGTTTTTGACGAATATTACTGGAAATGTAGTGCATAATATATATAGAGGAAACTTTGGATGACAAAGATAACAAGTGTTGAATATGCTTAGTTGTTGTAACTAGCATTAATTTTAATAACATAAAAAATAACAATTTTGTTAATTTTTGTTTTTTCTTGTATGCAAACTCAAATAATGACAAAGTTTAAAATGCATTGTGCGTGAGGGTGCCTAAAAAACTAAGCACGACCTAAAATTTTGAAAAGCGTTTTTGCATCCTATTTAAGGAACTCCAGAA
>JASFAX010004828.1:0-38168 GCA_030737875.1 Allium sativum
TTTGAGAAGTTAGTAGAAATGGCGCTCGTGCATGAGGAGAAAAGCGCTAAAGCTGATAAGGCACCCGAGAAGAAGAGGGATCAGAAGAAACCACAACAGCAAAACAAGAAGGGTGGTAAAGACAATAACGGTAAGGGAAAGAAGAAATGTTTTAACTGTGGGACACCAGGCCATCTCAGTAAGGATTGCCGAAAGAAAAAGAAGACTAGTTGTTTCCACTGTGGCGAAGCGGGACATCTAGTGAAGGACTGCCCAAAGAAGGGGCAGAGGGCAGGAGCTACCTCGGGAGGACAGGTGCAGGCTCTTATGGCATCAGGGGTGGCAAGGGGACAAGTTCAGGCTCTCGCGGTCCCACCGCTGCAAGAACGAGGTAGAACCATTTCTGTTGAAAGCTTAGTTTTTCTGTTTGATCATCCTGTCCGTACCTTATTCGATTCGGGTGCATCGCATTCGTTTATCTCTACATCATTAGTTGAGTCATTTCACTTAAACACCAGTTTAGTAGAGGATCCCTTAGTTGTTTCGAATCCAATAGGGGGCTCAGCTTATTTGTCCATGATGTGTTTGGATTTGTAAATTTCTATACTTAGCGTTGAGTTTAGATGTGATGCTTATGTGTTGGGCTTCACGGGCTATGGGCTAATTTTAGGAATGGATTGGTTATCAAGAAATGGGGCCGTTCTTGATTGTGAAAGGAGAGTAGTTAGGCTCGTGACTCGCCTTGGAAACACTCTCGAAATCTTTTGTAGTCCCATAAATTCCGTTATGCTAAGTTATCTAGAATCGCTTGACGCGTCTGAGGAAAGTCTACAATCTGTTAGAGTGGTCCGAGAATATTCGGATGTGTTTGAGGAGGTGAAGGGCTTGCCTCCGAAGCGGGAGATAGATTTTCGAATATATCTTGTGGATAATGCGAAACCAGTATCTTTTCCAGTACGCCACATGGCTCCTCGTGAAAGGAGGGAACTCGATAAGCAAGTGAAGGAGTTGCTTGAGAAGGGGTTCATAAGACGAAGTATATCGGAGTGGGGTGCTCCAGTAGTATTTGCCACGAAGGTGGATGGGTCCCTTAGGCTTTGTGTGGACTATAGAGAACTTAATAAACTTACTAAGAAGAACAGACACCCACTACCGAGGATTGACGATCTCCTCGATCAGTTAGTTGGCGCCTCAGTGTTTTCGAAGTTGGACTTAGCCACTGGTTTCCATCAGTTGAGAGTGGCTGAGGATAGCATTGACAAGACTGCCTTCAGGACTCCGGACGGTTTTTATGAATGGCTAGTGATGCCCTTCGGTTTGACAAACGCCCCCGCATACTTTGTTGATCTGATGAGTAGGGTGTTTACGGAGTACCTTAACAAATTCGTGGTAGTCTTTGTAGATGACATCTTGATCTTTTCTAAGGATGAAGAAGAGCATGCCCTACATCTTAGGGAAGTGTTGGAGACTCTTCGAGCGCATAGCCTTAAAGCTAAATTTTCTAAGTGTCACTTCTAGAGGAAGGAAGTACGGTTCTTAGGACACGTGGTTTCCAAGGAAGGGATAGCAGTGGATCCCGCGAAGGTGGTGGCCATCCAAGATTGGAAGGTCCCTAAAAATGCTACCGAAGTGAGAAGTTTCTTAGGGTTGGCTGGCTACTATAGGAAGTTTATCAAAGACTTCGCAAAGATATCAGCTCCATTGACACGCTTGACGAAGAAGAACCTAGTTTTCACATGGGACATAGATTGTGATGATGCGTTCCAACGTTTGAAGAGAGCTTTGACTTCAGCCCCAGTCTTAGTATTGCCAGACGGGAGTAAGCCGTTTACTGTTTATACTGACGCTTGTGGGACAGAGCTAGGCGCAGTCTTAATGCAAGAGGGCAGGGTAATAGCCTATGGTGGAAGGCAGTTGAGAGCGCATGAGAAGAATTACCCCACGCATGACCTAGAGTTGGCCGCTATTGTTTTCGCACTTAAGTCTTGGCGTCATTATCTTCTTGGCGAGAAATTCGAATTATTCACTGACCACAAATCTTTAAAATACTTATTCTCTCAGAAGGACTTGAACTTAAGGTAGCAAAGGTGGATGGAGTTCGTGGCGTCCTACGACTTTGAGATAGCATATACCCCTGGCAAGGGTAATGTGGTGGCTGATGCCTTAAGTAGAAAAAGATTATCCTTAAGTCCTTTGTTTGTTGAGCGGCGAAGTTTAGAATTCATCTCTATGTTTGATTTTAGACCTTCCGTTGACTTCATACCCGGTTTGCTAGCATCCTTGGAGGTCAGACCTACGCTTTTGGGACGGATTGGCGAGGCACAGCGAGACGACCCACAGTTGGTTGAGTTAGTAGAAAAGCTCAAAGGAGGGGAGTCATCAAGCCATCTCCATAGGTATACCCTAGATGATAAGGGTTGGTTACGTAGGGACGGTAGACTTTGTGTACCAAAAGACGATGACCTAAGGAAGACTATTCTTGACGAAGCACATCGTTCGAAGATGACCATTCATCCCGGCGGGGACAAGATGTACAAAGACATGAAGAGAGTTTACTTTTGGGCCGACATGAAGAAAGATGTGGCCGAGTATGTCGCTAGATGCTTGGTGTGCCAACAAGTAAAAGCAGAGCAAAAGAAACCCGGTGGGTTTCTTCACCCATTGGAGGTTCCACTATGGAAGTAGGAAAGTGTCTCGATGGATTTTGTGGATGGATTACCGCGATCGAGGAAGGGTAATACGGGAATTTGGGTTATAGTAGATAGACTTACTAAGAGCGCCCATTTTATTCCCGCGAAAAGTAAGAGGACTGCTCCATGGTTAGCTTCCGTATACGTTCGAGAAATAGTTCGTTTGCACGGTGTTCCTTCTAGCATAGTGAGCGACCGCGATCCTATTTTCACTAGCGAATTTTGGAGAAGCTTATAAGAGGCGGTAGGGACTCAGTTATGTTTGAGCACCGCATATCATCCTCAGACGGACGGCCAAACCGAGAGGGTGAATCGCATTCTAGAGGATCTTTTGAGGCTATGTATCCTAGACTTTGGGGGTACATGGGAAGAGCATCTTCCATTGGTTGAGTTCGCATATAATAATAGCTTTCAGTCCAGCATTGGTATGGCACCATTCGAAGCTCTTTATGGACGACCTAGTCGTTCACCTACATGTTGGTGGGAATCTACGGATAAGATCTTACTTGGGCCCGATATGATTAGGGAGACTTCGGAGAAGATCAATTTGATTCGAAGGAGGATGAAAGCAGCGCAAGATAGACAGAAATCTTATGCGGATAAGAGGAGGACAGATCTCGAGTTTGAAGTTGGGGACATGGTCTTTGTCAAAGTGTCTCCATTACGAAACGTTGTTCGCTTTGGGTCCATTGGGAAATTAGCACTAAGGTTTGTAGGGCCGTTTCCTATTAAGGAGAGGATTGGACAGATGGCGTATAGAGTGGAGTTGCCCGAGAGACTTAGTGGTGTACATGACGTATTCCATGTGTCACATTTGAGGAAGTGCTTGCATGAGACCGCAGAAGTGGTAGAGCCGAGCTTGCTTAGAGAGGTGGAGATAGAGTGTGATGCGACGATCCGACGAGCTCCCACGCGCATTCTTGGGTCGGAGATCAAGAAGTTGAGGAATCGAGAGGTCAGACTAGTCAAAGTGCAATGGGGAGATGATGAGAGCAACGCTACTTGGGAGACGGAAGAGAAGATGCGTTCACGATACCCTTTTCTTTTCGAGGGTATGTCCTTTAATTTCTCCTTTATCGTTTAGCTTGTACTTATCTTATCTTTAGTATGTCCTCTCGCTAGTATCTTTGACCTTTAGTTAGGATAACCCTATGGTTGAAACATGTGTTTGAGACATGTTATGTATGATGGATGTAAAGTGGATGCAAGTGTTTGCTAGGGGTTGCTCGTGGACGCATATACACACACTATTAGGCACCAGATCGGCTCAGTCACTTCATACTGCATATTGCATATAAACGGCTGTATTTAGTAAAATGGATGTATAATGGTTGTGCTATCATATGGATACCGCATTTTGGTGAATGGTTGTGCACGCATGTAGAAATAATATGTGTCGATAGGGTTCTTTTGCATACATAATGGGCGCATGTCACTATCATGGTTTGCATTAAGGAGGTCAACTGAATCAGTGGACCGCCTGATTTTGCATTAGATAAGGAACATATACACACACTGTGCATTTAAACATAAAAGCATTAGAGGTCTATAAGGACAATGGATGCCTGTGTTTGATGGTTGAGTAGATGGTTGTTTGGATGTTAGGATATACCTTCTTCTTGACTTTAAGATTTCGGGGTCGAAATCCTTTAAGGAAGGGAGAATGTAACACCCTGTAATTCTGATAATATTAATTTTCCCAAATTAAAGAATAACTCATCTCAGACGTGATAATTGTGGGAAACGGGTTGCGCCATTGTGTTCGTCTCGGAATTCTGGTTGAAATAGAGTCCGAGTTTGCGTGATTTGGACTTCGTATGAAGAAGTTATGGCCATCGGAAGTTTCTGAAAATTTAAAATAGCTCACAGGAAATTTAAAATTCAAAACAGAAAGTGCAGAAGCGGGTCAGGCAAGTCGACTGGGGAGTCGACACTAGTGTCGACCTCCCCCCCCCCCCTGGTCGACTACCATGTCGACCTCCCCCCCCCCAGGTCGACTATAGTGTCGACCTGGGTCTGGTGGCTAGAGTTTTTGACTGAGCCTGTTTGACTGAGTTATGACCCATTAGGATTTTGACCTAATCTGGTTGGCTGAGATTAGTCCTGAGTTGATCTGACGGTCTAAAATAAATCCTAACTCTATAAATACCTAAGTAGTCTCTCACCCTAATTCATAAGAAAAATAGAATATCTACCGTCATACCACAGGCATGGAACTCAATTGAGCCGCCGCCAACTAAGAAGGAAGAAAAGCTAATTCAATTCTAATTCTAATCAACTCTAAAGCAAAGCAAAACTCTTTTCTCTTCTAAATTGTGAGTATGATGATCTTAACAAGATTATTATTATTTTAATTAGATTGAGTTATGAATGGATTATGAGTAGATGATGTGAATTATCATATATGTTGTTGTAAACCCTTTTTGCTATCATGTATGTTGTAAATCCAATGTTATGTGATGATGATATCTTATATGTTGTAAATCAAGCTATGATGATGTTATGTATGTTGAGAATTTCCATGCTAAACTGTGATAAATCATACATGCTTTAAAGTTTTGATGTTATTGTCTATGCTAATTAGTTCATGTTAATCAAATCATAATATTGATACTATTTGGGCTATATTGATCTATATGACAAGTCACATATGCAAGTTTAGGTTGATTAGTAAAAGTTATGAACGTATGCCATGACATCTATTATGACACCTAGGATTGTGCTATGACATATGTGAAATTCTATGCTAGTTCGCACCATCATTATGTTGCCTATAAACCCCATATGCAAGTTTATGTATAGATTTGGGCTATGATCATATCATGTAAATTGTGACATTTAACAAGTTGACACCTTTTGATCCTTAATATGTGTAGTTTATGCAAGTTTCACCCCTATTATGATTAGATCTATTTTAATTGTCTGTATGTTGTGATAATTTATCTTTGTGCTATGTGTTAGACTATTCAAGTCTAGCCTATATTATGCGTTGAATAAGCGAACGTATAAACGTGGGGTAGGGATAATATTAAGGATTTAATAATAAGAAGTTGGGGTGCAATTGATATGATTTTGCATGCCATGAGTGGATGACCATAATTGAGTCAATTATGGGCATCAATAAAGGTGAACTTAATAAATAATTTGGATAGGGAATTATTAAAACTGGGGTAAAAGATTATAAGTGATAATCAATGCTTAGGGCACGAGGTTGGACTCGTTTGTGACATAAACCTGCCCGGACCCGCCCGGCAAATCCAGTGGTCACAAATGTCAGCCCAATGTGAGAGGTCCTAGGCCTAAACTAAAGCATAACAGTTGTAAAGACACGAGGTTAGACTCTTTTGTGGTGTAAGACTGCCCGGACACGCCCGGCAAATCCAGCTGCTATAAATGCCAGTCTAATGTGAGGGGTCTTTATGAGGTTATGGCCTGAATGAATTAAGAAATACTTAACCAGATAAACATGTAAAGTGGGACATGGGGGTTAAGTAGGTGCCTTGGGTGGCATGAGGAATCTAGTGGGTGCCCTTAGTGGCATGTGAAATACGATTAGTAAGACTTAACCACACACATGTAAATGAACATGACTAAGAGGGTTAAGTGGGACATACTAGTGGTGACAAGCTTAGGTGGGTAGCTTGTAGGGGCCCATTTCAACCAGTAACCCAAACGTATCTTTGTGGGCTCGACCCAAGTCGAGGACGGGACACACATACTGGGCTTGACTGTAAGAGGCCAAAACGGGGAGCGGTGGCAACGCAAGTCCAACGGGTTTCATATGCGTGTGTGGACCCGGGCTGGTAGGTAAGACGTTGTTGCATCGTGTAGGTATAAGTCGTGCATTCTCAAGTTGTATCGGGTTGCCACTTTAGGGGAGTGATACACCCCACTGTGGGGCCAGCACGGGTATCTACGTGTAGGGAGCCGATCGAAAGTGGGTAGTGGGGTACACCTAGTGGAGATAGGGGCAGACGGCACCTATGTAGTCAGCTAGGCGTACGCAAGGCTATTTATAAAGTTTCTGTGTGAAGCAAGTGGGTTTAACCTTTAGGGTGACTGGTGCGGTGCAAAGTAGTAATGTGCGGTGCAGTGTAGTAATTATTCGTTAGTAATTAGGTGTGCCTTTACCGTTATCTTTAACGTTATCTTAAACGCTATATTTATCTTCCTAAGAGTTCGTAGACATTTGCTTGTCTTCCAGTTTATGCCTTAGTCTAGTTATTTTGATAATAGTATTGTTAGAATTATCATACTCACCAGACTTTATGTCTGACCCCCTCTATTTCTATCCTTTTCCCCCCTCCAGGTCCTCAGGTTGGACCCAGCTCTAGTGGAGTTTGATTGGATTGCTTCATCTCTTTGGAAAGCTTGGACCGTTGAAGTAAAGTCCAGCTTGTTATCTTCATTAATGGCTGTTTGTGTAATGGGATTATGTATTTTGTTTTATGAAGATGGATATTGTACTTGACTCTGATTTATGGTTTTATGATGTAACAAACATGTTTAATTTCCGCTGCAATAAAATGAAGTTTTAAATTTCCAAGTACTACTTATTATCTGTCTTGTTGTAATTTTTCTGTTCTATATTCACTTAAAACCTTCACGGAAGTTAATGCATTCCCTTTGTGAGTGACATTAATAGACGTGGGGTGTTACAAGAAACACACCAGAAAACTGAGGCAAATAAAATTTTAAAAATAAAATAATATTTGCATGTATTTGAAAATTATTTCTGTTCCGTATAATGTGTGTGTTTTTCTGTATATGACAGGTATGAAGGTGATGACTAGACTGACAGTGACTGGACTGACTGTGAAGTGTGAAGACTGAAAATTGAAGACAGAGCAGTGAAAATAACAGTGTCAACGTATGAGTTGACTAGATTGTCTGTATATGTGAAATGTTAATGTATATATAAATTGTATCTAAGTGAGATGAGAACTGTAGTGAGGAGCACTGTATATGAAACTGTATATGTGTAGAAATGAAATTGAAATTTGAGATGTACAAATACTGGAGTTACACGAGTTGCACTATTTGAATTTATGAAATAAAATATTTATATTTAAACAAAATACTGTTTAAATATATGAATGTCTATACAGTTGTATTTTATTTGAATATAAATATTATATTCCTGTCTGTGATGATATATGAAAACAGTACAGTAACAAACACATTTAAAATAATAAATATTTGGTTGTTATCATCAAACAAAAAATCATATAATTATGTATACAACACCGTTATATACAACAAATTTAAATTTAAAAAAATCACAGAGCTTTCAACAACTTCATTAAGATTTTCATCAATTTTAAAAGTTGTTAGTTGAAAACCGTTGATTGTGGTAAAAGGTGGATTATCATTTGACTCATCACATGCTGAAATTTGATTTTGTTTTTCACGAAAATTCAAGTAGTCTTGAAACAACAAATTCGTTTGATTATCGTGAATTTCATTCATTTGCTTAACAAAATCAAATTTATAATTATTTACATGAGAATTTTCAATTTGAAATTGCTGAGAACAAAAAAATTTAGTTGCACCACAATTGAAGTTATTCTCATTGCCAAAACCATTTGAAAAGTTATTCACATTTCCATTTTGAATATGCAATTCATTTTGGAGTTCGAAATTGGATTGACAAGGGCTATAATCAAAATCATTTGTGAAAGTCTATGCTTGGATCGTGTGAATGAGAGATATAACAAGTACTTAATATAAATGTATAAACAATCAATATAGGTAAAGTAAAAACTATGCACACCAATATTTTATCCTGGTTTAGACCTCCCGTCCTACGTCCAGTCCCGAAGCACCTCTTTGGCTTTTCTTTAACCACAGAAAACTTCCCTCACTTCGCCCGGAGGAATAGGCTTACTATAAGAATATATTTTGACAAGCTTGTGTCCTTTACAAACACTGATTTTGTCTTCTTTGTACAAATTGCTCCTATAGTCTCCTTGAGTAAATATGATTGTTTGAAGAACTGAGAGAATATAGAAGGATTTTGTAATGCTTGAATAGAAAATTTTAAGCAATGAAAGTAGAGAGCTTTTCAAAGAAATAGATTATAGATCTAAGAAAAAGAATCCGTGATTTTAGATCTTAATCTTAGATGTATTTATAATAGATAAAGCATTATTATCAAGAGTTGTGATTTTTGAGAAAAAAGGAAAGAAAACACTTCATTTTGAAGAAGACATCTTTTGAAAAACTGATTTAGAGAAGATATGACAGTTTGAAAAGGTGCCTGTTTGTAATGCATTTGTCTCCGCTCAGACGTCTGTCTCTTGTAGGACAGACGTCTATATGTGAATTTTGAAAGTTCAAAATACACGTACAGACGTCTGTTGAGTAATGAGACAGACGTCTCTGTAAGATAGAATTGCAACCCGAAGCTTCAGAAAGACGTCTGTATGAATATGACAGCCGTCTGTATAGAGTTAGGAAGAAATCCTATTTTACAGTCAAACATCTGTCTATTCATAGGACAGACATCTTTTCTTGTCCAGACACACTACATTTTCATATTTGATCAAGGAGACTTTACACTTAATCTATCTAACTATATGAGGAAAATGTATACTCTTTATGACTAAGTATCCTTGTAATCTTGATTCTTCCCTTGTGTATCTCCTCCTTGTATAGTTCCTGCATTAAACATATGATATATGTGTATATTATTTGTCGGAAACAAAACTTAGGGTCTGACAATTTGAAATTGAAGTTGAATTTGAATTTTGATTATTTTGAAAACTTTGACTTGAATTGTTGCACATTACTTAAATTAATCTTTGTCTTGATTCATTAAATTTTTGACTTTCTTCAAGTAGAGATTGAATACTTGTTTCAAGACTTGAGGGTTGATCACCATTTTGAAAATTTGGTGGTGCAAAATAAGATTATTTGTACAATAGTTGTTATTAAAATATCCATATGAATTTGGTGTCAAATTATATGGATTATATTGATTTTCACAACTATCATAAAATCTGTAGGAATAGGGAAATTGGGACATTTTCAAGAAAGAATTTTTTTTTTAGATTTTGGATTTTTTTTGTATATTTTTTTATGATTTTTTATATATGCATGAACCTAATTCAACTATATGAATGCAAACTAATTATTTATAGATTTTCTAAAATTATATAATGACGGTTTAATTAATTATAACAAAAGATTTCTCAGTCAGTTAACGGACAGGAGTTATCGGTGCACCAGGAATCACCCTAGCAATGCAGCCAAAGGTTTAAGTACCTTCAGAGGAGCAACTGATATAATATTTATGAATCACCATAATATTTATAAACGGTTATTACTCTGCCGTAGTCTAGACACCGATCGTTAGAAAGAAATCAAGTTGTCAAAATATAACAGTGTCCTTAGAAAAATAAATAAAAATAAGATGAATGCAAAACAGAAAATAAACGTGAATTAACAATGCAACTACCAATGAATTTTTTTTTGGATTTTTTTTATGAAAATGCAAGAAAACAACAATGCGCATAAAACAAATACAAGGAAAGAAAGCATATACCAATGTATGCAGAATTTTTAGCAATTTTATTTAGCGGCGCTTTTTTTTAAGCAAGCAAGCAAGATAGCGCAGATTTTGAGCTAGCAGTTTGCAAACCAATCCCAAGAAAGTAAGCAATTCTCCATCCATTACTTTCTGCATTCTGAAAAGATATTTGTACAAGAGAGGATTTCCTCTCCTTTTATTTGTGAAAAGGTAAACAAATAAAACAAATGAAAAGAAAAACTGAATAGGAAGAGAAACTGAACTGTAACAACTAAACTAAAAGTAAAAAAAACTAGGAAAAACTAAACTGAACAAAAACAAAAACTAGGCTCAAGCTCAAGCCAAGCGCTCACTCAAACCGCGGTGCACTCAAGTCACACAATCAGATAAGGGCAAAATATATGACATCCCAAATACACAGCACATAACAAATCTTGCTCTAAAATATATGGCATCCCAAATACACAGGACATACCAAATACAAAGCACATACCAAATCTTTCTCTTTTATTTTATTCTAAACAAATTGTTCCCCAAAAAAAAATCGCTCCCTTTGGGTTTCTCTGTATATTTGTAAGAAGAAATCGGATTTGGGTCTATAAAATAGACCAATCACTTAAACGTTCTTTTTGTAAAATTGCAGTACTTTCAGATCGCGATTTAGGGGGATTCGATTCGGGTTCCTAGGGTTTTCAGACGGGTTGAATTTCGATTTGTATTCAAATTTGCATTTGGGTTTTCGAAATCGACTGTTTGTGATTTGAGGAAGGTCAGATTTTCGGTCTTGGAGTTGCGATTTGGTTTTTGAATTGGTTATGGGAAGGATTTGGTTTGGAATTATGTATGTGGTTTCCTCGATGGGGTTGATGAATATTTGGGCGGAGGTGGTTGATTGAGCGAGGCTGACTGCCATGTGAAAGTGGACTTTGTTGCTAGTAGAAGGACTGCAAGGACTAGCAGTGGAATTATTCGGGTTCAGGTAGGATGGTTTGTGGTGTATGATTGTAGAGGAGGAGGTAGTAATTGTAGATATGGGTGGTGTATGAGTTTGAGAAAATTTTGAGGAGTGGGGAAGTGAATATGAATATGGGGTTGAGAAGATTGTCGTACTTGAATGAGATGAAGTGAGGATGGTTGTGAAGTTGGTCGGAGTTTGACGGAGTTATCAGTGATGAGGTTTGTAGACTGGATGCTGGTGTTCAGGTATTGTTGTAAGTGAGATGAGATGGTTCAGGTTGTATGGCTGTTGTGAGTCGGTTGATGCTGAGTATTGCGTTGATAATTTGGTCTGAGACAGTGCAGTTTTGGTAGGAGTTTGATCAAGGGAAGCAGTGTAGGATTGTGGTGGAGTCTGCTGTTGTTGTAGGTGGCTGTTGATGTAGGTGCTGTGTAATGACTGGAGGTGGATGTTTTGTCTGGAGTATGCAATGTGGTTGAAAGCAGTGTAGAAGTGGTGATGATGAAGGTATGATGTGATGATGAGGATGGACTGTTGAGGTTTTTTCTTTTAAAGATGAGAGAAGGTATAGATTGGGAAGAGATATGCAGTAATAGGAAGGAATTCAAGGCAAAGAAAACAAAAGAGGAAAGCAATAATTTTTGGTTTTTTTATCTATAAAAAATGTAAAAAGGAAAGAAATAAATGAAAGAAAAGTGAAAGAAATTGGAAACAAAGAAAATGAAAGGGGAAAGAAATAAAAAAAATGCAATTTTTCTGTCCCTCTCTTAATTACAAGATCATAATCAGCAATACCAAATCAAATCTAATTAAGAGATATGTTATAGAAGGAAAAGAGATAAATGAAAGAGGGAAAGAAATTTTACAAATGAAAGAAATCAAATGTACAAGGAAAAGATTATATTGAAAACATGAAAGGAATTGAAAACAAAAGGCAAGTTTTTTTTTTAAGAGAGAGGAAATAGAAGAACTAACACAATATGAAATCTATCAACACGCATACACACAAAATTAAAACAAACAAATGAGAAGAAACAAACACACAAACAACAGTAAAACAAAACACAAAAACAAAATGGAACAAAACACACAACCCTTTTTTTTAAATGAACACAAAAACAAGCACATACAAAATGAAACAACAAAAGATCAAAACAAAACAGAAAAATTATGAACAACACAAAAATTTCTCTCTCTTTTTTTATAGAAAAACAAACAGGAAAATAATTAATTCGAGGAATAAAACTAAAATTAAATTCTTTCCCCGACAACGGCGCCTAAAACTTGTTCGACGACGAATATTCTATGAATTAAGATACCATCGTGAAGTATAATAAACCGCAAGCGCATGGCGTACACTTGTAGTACGTTAGCAAATACGAGTCGATCCAGGGGAAAGAAGCAATTCTAAATTTTATTCAATCGAATTAAACCAAATTCGAGTGAAGATTTAACTAATAAAAGCTAATGAAAGCTATAAACTAAGTTGAGAGCTAAATATGAAATGAAAACAATTTAGAGGCAAATCAACTCTCACATTTATGTAAGTTATCAAAAATACAATTTATGATCTCCATTAAGTGATATAAATGCAATATTTAAACCACTTATGATTCTCATGAAAATTGAACTAAAGAAAAACTATTCTAAGTATGGCCTATGAATTATTAACTAAAACTATAGACCATCAAATTTTGTTCTTAATTTTATTTCAACATCAATAACCACTTGGCAAATATTGATGTAATTTGTGTTTACATTGACTAAGCATAGCCTATTTTGTTGTCAACAAACATAGACTATCAAAACCATTTGTATAAACTTACATCAACATTCACTAACATGAAGCACAAATTAGAGATCACAAATCATACAAATGTTGAACTTACATAAAGTTGGAGAGCATCATTACCCCTAAATCAAGGGATTAGCCAATCTTATGTGTTATCATATCAACACATGTAAGTTTCAAAATTAGAAAATAAAGCAAAATGAAAGAAAAACTAAGTAGAACAAGAATAGAACTAAACTAAGAACATAAAGTAAATCTAAGCTATGAACATAAAGCAAATCTAAGCTATGATTATGATAGTAAAGAGCATAGAAATTAAATTGCAAAATAAAGACGTTACATAAAGAAAATGGCTAAGTAGCCATGGAAATACAAGAGAGCTTGTGCTCCTCTCAACTAAACTAAAGAAGGGGATAAAAGAGAAGGATAAGAGAAAAAAATACGTAAACATAAAGGGGGTATATATACATGTTACAGACCCTAAAACCCTAATCACACATAATGGGAAATACCTAAAATGCCCACTTCATGAAGCTTATAATCCTCTCTTAGCCACTAATGAGTCATGTAGGATGCATGAGGCCTTTTGTCTTATTCAATTAGTCTTTAATAAGAAGCTTAAGAGAAAGAGGGTAAGTTGAGAGATGGGGTCCTCTATGATCATGTATGAGAATTATTTCCTCTTCATTCCTTTTTATGCATACATTTGTGCTCCAAATCTTCATGTGTACGCATTATTTGTGCTCCAAAATTCCTATAAGAGACAAATACAAAGAACAAGTAAATGCAATCACAAATTAAAACATGCACAAATGACCATTTTACACCTTAAATGAGGATGAATGCATGACAATTTGAGAATTTTAGGATTTTGGTTTAAAACATGTAGAAATAGCCAATTATGTTATTTATTTAATTAAAATAAGAATAAATGTTCGAATATAAATGTGCTCATTTACGTGCACATCAAATATGTCTTATATTTTTATCGTATTGTCATTTAGGTAGATTCTGGTTTTCTATTTCTAATTCGAGCAAATTAAGTTATTATTGTTCATTTTGAAATAATAAGATTAAATTATGAATAAATTCAAATATGTTTTTCATAAATAAAGTTTCTAATGTTTAAAATATAGTTTATATCCAGTCATGATAAATACCTTTGATGACGAAGCCTCAAATTTTGATTTGATAATTAACATAAGATAATATGTTTCGATTTACTAAATAAATATTATTATTGATACTCTAAGAAATTTAAAATTTATCTAAATAAAAGCTTTTTAAATGGGAAATGCAATAGTTTTTTTAGGGTGTCGAGTTTGGGGAGAGAAATAAATATTATCATTGAGAGAGAATCATTATTTTTGCTTCAACTATAGTTACTCCTTTGGCTAAAGTTTAGGATTTTTTCTTCTTTCATTAAGAAGTAAACTAGTAACCATAATTAGATGATGTTAAGAAAAGGTTTCCTTTATGTTAAGCTTACTGTTTCAAGAAGACAAACCCAACAATCTCAAAGTGTATGGTTGCTAAGGAAATCCACTTATAGAGGGAAAAATACTGTTCCAGATGACTATGTAGTGTTTCTCCTTAAAAGATAAATAATCGATTGGTGAATATGACTTTATGTACTTACATCAATCCATATAAGATACTAATTAGAAAAGTGGATTTAATATATGAACATATAGCATAAATCTATATAAACAATGAAGTTTGCAATTTTCCTCTAACTTAAGTAACTAGGTTATTGATTGTGAATAACTATTCAAGGCCAAAGGAAATTAAGTGGGTGATATGGTATTGTATAAGACATTTTCTTATTGTTTAAAAGATCATTCCTAGAGAATCTTGTTTTCTTTAGGAAAATTCTCTTTGGATTTATTAAATTAACTTTAAAACTTCTATGGAGCTTATTGCATCTTGTGTTTTTGAGAAATTTATGATGGACTTTAAACTTATGTTTCTCAATAAACGCATTGACGAAACAACTTAAGGATATCACTTTTGGACTATTCTATTGTATTTGGGATTCAAATACACCATTATTATTCATAGGGTGATATTTGAATTATCACAAAATAATTAATAGATAAGTGATTAGAAATTTTGGTATTCAAACAACAATTCAGTTGATTTTCTTTTTTTGCAAAAAGAGACAAATATTAACATCATTGAAAATAAAGAAATGCAAAAGATTTCTCATGTACTTGTAGTGTGGATTCTAGTGTGTACTAAAGCATATACACATATGGATATGCATGTATTATTTGAAAGATAACTTACGGGTATATATTAAAAGTGGATCACTTATTCGTAGAAAAAATGGTTATGAGATATATTTAAGGAATAAAATAAAATATTATATGATAATATATAAAATATCAGATCGGTTGGAGATCATAAAGAATTACGATTCGGATATTTTGGATGTCATTATTGCAAAATATCCACTTCAGGTAACGATAATACATTTTATGGGTGAAACTATATAAGGAAAAGTATCATTTAAACACTTATAGATTCCACCACTTTAGAAACATCATTTATGGTTAATTATAAGACACCTAACTATGGAAAATAATAATGAATTTTTTTCACAAGACTTCGATTATTGATAAAGAATTAAAAGACTAAGTAATATTATAATAGTAAAGAACATATTATTTTCCAATAAGGAAAAGTGAAAAATATATTGTAATCCATAGAGTATAATTAATCAAACTTCATTATGGTGGGTCCACTTACCAAAGATTATCACCTAAGGTCTTTCATGAGAAGGTAGCTCAATTGATGTAACTTTTATGTAAGGATATTTTGGTTCGACGGGAGTTTGTGTTTGGTAGTGTCGTATGACTCGTTGCTCTATATTTTAGTTATAAGTATATGCATATCAAGTTCTTTTTCTGATCAGAAATACAATAATAATTTTTTCTTCGCACACAGATTGTTCAAATATTAAATTTTTTTGATCTCACTAAAGAACGTCCAGCTGGAGTAGACATGTATAGATCACTAGAAATAGACATGTATATATCACATTTCATGTAATTTCCGTGCTATGAATCCATGATTGATCTATGTTATTTGATTGTATTGATGACCAATGATGGGTTAAGCTATGATAAACTAGCGAATACCACTTTGATTCTTTGTCAATATAGTTAATGGAAGAGATTGTTTTGGTACACTATATGTTATAAATAGCAAATTTTGGACCTTATAAAGTTAAATATTTTTTTTAAAAGTTATTTCATATATGGCCCAGGAGGTGATTGTTATAATATTTTGATAATTGGGTCACATATGTAAAATAAAATATGTTGCGCTATTTTGATGTAAATCCTAAGTGAAGTGGTCTAATTTTAAACTAGAGTTAAGAGGATTAAAGCTTATATTATCATGGGCCTAATGCGTAGATATCAGGGTGTGACTACCAAGTTCCACAACGAAACTGGATACCGGTGAAGGGGTGTCAGAGCACTACTGATGTCAAGAGTGTATTCCGAAAGGAGATAACGACAAAGAAATGTCGATACCGAAAGCATACCTTCCTATACCAGAAGCAGATGGTAAGGGATTGCCGAAGGTATATTATCCAAAACATTAAATATGACAGAGCAAAAGGCTATCAGCACTAGATTGCTTGGTATCGATACCAACACCGAGAAACAACTTCAAAAGTCATCAGGGAATGTACCGAAAGCATGATGTCGCAAGAATGAAACCAACTCCATAGACTCGTTAAAGGCAAACTGAAGCTTACAAGAAGAAGGGTTGTCCACACTAATTTGCTTAGTGTCCGTACCGAAAGGGATGAAGGTTTTAAAGTCATAAGAATCAAGAGCATAAGGGGAATACTCTGAAGACTTAAAGCCGAAACCAGAGTTTATCGTTGAAGACTGAAGCAACGCCTGAAACTATCTGTACCAATGGGCTTAGTATCAATACGTATGAAAACAACATCAAGGTTAAGCTCCAGAAGTCAAGATCGGCACTTCGAAAGCCATATTGGACCCAATAACAATGCTCAGTACATAAAAAGGTAGTCTAAACCATGCTGTCAAAATTGAAAGGCATAAAAGCGGCCGACACCTTGTTACCCCATCTAAAAGGGGATTCTACTTAGTTGATGTCAAAAAAGGACCCGATTTGTCAATAAATAAGTCCCTAGCGGTCTCATTTTTAGGGGACTTTTCTCATTTTCTCAATCTTGTACTCATTTCTTTTAGAGTACACCCTCATTTGGAAATCAATTTGGGGATTTCCTTTGTAAACACTTGTGTACTCGAATTAACAGACAATAAAGAGAGAGAATTTACACTTAGTATAATTTCTATGAACATCTTACTGCTTTTCTACCTATTTCCATGTGCCTTCTTCACTACAGGAGCCTTATGTTCAAGACTTACCCTCAAGCCTAGGTTACCAAAGTAACCTTTTACAAGCCATTTAGCTTTCTAACTTGCATTGCGCTTAGGGAACCCTTATCCCAGGGTAACTTTTGGTTGTTATAGAACTATGGGCAAATCTTTAAAGACGCAAGAACTATGGGAAAAGGATCCCAACAAGAATCTTCCAGATCTTGAATGGTTATGTCATATATTACTCACCCAGGGGTGATGGAAGAACAAAGGTTAAGAATGGAAGCTTTGCAAATCATCAATTAGAAGAAGGATATAGAACAATATGATCTTGAATGTTAGGACATCAACCCTTACTACATAGGACCAACCACTACATTCGCTTTAAGTGGCTCTACAATAATGGGAAATAACTTGACCCATCACCTTGAAGAAGTCATCCATGCATAGGCTAGAGGAACTACGTTTAAACAAGAAATGATGGACTTCCACCATTTCGTCTCCAGATGGTCTAAAAGAATTGCGCTTCAATACCGAGATATCTTAAAAAGAAGGTTCAAATAAACGGATGAAGCCGCAGAACTAAGTAGCAAAAGGGTAAAATTCCAACAGCAAAAGGGAATCCTCGAATCTAGACTACCTAAAAAATGCAACCTTACCACATCAATCGAAAATATCTACTTCCTAACAAAGCACGAGTTCAATTTATAACCATTATCTAAGAAGAAACCAAAGTATGAAAGGAAATCAAGAGGCTCTTGCTGCCATTATCATATAATGAATGGGCATGAAACTAGTCACTACAGATTCCTAGAAGTGATGATTACCAAATTCTACAATTAAGGCTGATTGCAAAGATTGGTAAAAAGATCAACCTAAATCTGACGAAGTTGTTCTTTGAACTTAGAATGTCTACATGGTTGGGTGTAAGATCTCCCTAAAATTTGGAAGCACCTGAAATAGGTGAAGCTATGTACGATGGTAAAAAAACCTTGTCATCGCCAAGAAGGCCAGGGCAAGGCACTCCTCGGAGAGGGATGGTGTGTAAGCATTTCTACGTGCCCAAATCATAAAGGGACATGATAAAGCATCAAAAATGTAAGCCTTCGCCCCCATGACAGAGCAGCTAAAACCCTTACTCCCGCCTGCAATGGCCTGGGTAAAGCAGCACTTGGAGGGGCTGAGTGTAATCCTTTGTTCGAATCCAAATCGACAGGGCCAGGTTAAAGCGTCGAAAGCTCTTATCTGCGCCTACGATATCCAGGCTAAGGAACCCCTGGGAGAGGGTGGAGTGTAAGCCTCTATCACCACCTATGATGGCCAAGGTTGAGCATCAAAAGAGTAAGCCTTTAGTCGCGCCTATGATGGTCGGGTTCAGGCATCTAAGCCCTTATCACCGCCTACGATGGCGAGGGTAAGGCGCCTTCTGGAGGGAGATTGAGTAAGTCCTTGGGCCCTGCTTGAGAATAAGCTAGCCAAGTGCACTGGATGCACAAGCCCAGAGAGTGGCCAACAAAGCACATACATCCTCTGCTTTGACAACTACAAGCCTAGAAAGTGACTAACAAAGCACGTACTTCCTCTACTTTGCAAGCTAAACACGAAGGGGGTGACACAACTATTAATGCCAAAAGTGGATTTCTGGTCTTCTATCAAATACCCGAATTTGGGTTATGGATCAGGACTTCAAATTATTACTAGAAGGAGTGTTTTGGTCTTCTCTTATTAATACCCAAATTTGGGTCACAAAATTATAAATCTGACTACTGGAAAAGGATTTGCAAGACAATACTTAGGATGATACCTGAAGTCAACTATTTGAAAGCCTTCAAGTGAAGGTCGTGGTCTTCCATATCCCACAAGGAGATTTCTTAAACTCGTTATATACAAATTGCTATTATCACTGCACCAGAAATCGAATCAGACGATAGATATCCACCATTGCTTGATTGCATAAATCTCCGTCCTTAAATCCCATGTCGTCTCATTCTAAATCAGACCATAGATATAACATGTTGTATGATTTGAACTATAGTAACATATAAAAACATAGTCGTGTGTTGTCTGATGTGGTGTTGTTGTTTTACAGATAATTGTGATGAATATTATATGTTCTCTGAAAGTTAATGAAATAACCGTTTTACGTTATCTTAATGAAAAACATATTTCCACTAATTTTCATAACCGTTTTCTTACAACAGGTAAATGTTTTTTTAAAGCAACTGACATAACTCAAATAGGTTTTTGTATGTGTTGCTCTGTAACGACCTGCATTCTACGCATCATAGGATCGTGGAATATTTATTTCTTTCACATATGAAGTCGTATGGTCATGTAACTTTGGGAGACGATTTTTGGGGTCATTTCCCATGTTCATGATTTTTCTCGATTTTTAAATGACCGTTTTGCCCTTAGTTGGTACTGTTTTGGCCATAACTTTTGACTGGAAAGGAGTTTTGACCTGAAACCACTTCCATTGGCTTCGAATGATGGTTTCTCTTTCCGTAGAGTGGTAACATTAGCCAAACGGGCTTACCGTTTGGGAGATATGGCTGAAACAAGGTTTAGAAGGTGAAAAACAGCTAATCGGGCTTAACCGGGTGATTAGCAACTAGGCCCAATGGGGGATTTCGGGATTTGGGGTATTTAAGGGCTGCTAGGGTTAGGAATTCGGTTTTAGATTCATTTTTCCAGCCGCCACTTACCTCCTTCAAGCTCTAGCAATGGCCTCCACCTTCTAATTTCGTCTCAAATCATCTCTAATCACTTTCTAATTGAAGATTAAGCAAAACTACATCAAATCAAGGGAGGGTAGCACCAAATCAGAGGGAGAGCCGCTGGAACACATAGGGATTGGATCCAAATCAGAGATTATTTCAGATCTAAAGTTTGTTTGTGGCTAAGGTGAGTGATTTGCATTGTTTTTCACTAATTACGGCTAATCATGGTAATTAGCGAAGATTAGCGAAATTATGGCTCATAAAAATCTAGAAAAATTCCCAAAATTCTAAAACATCATTTTATGCCTCTGATATGAATTTGGGTTAATTTCGACTAATTTTGCAAATCCCGGAATTTGGGGGATTAAGGGGTAATTAGTGATAATTAGCGAATTTGTGCATGTTAAAAATCTGGAAAAATATTCATAAGTTCTGAAATATTGTTTTAGACCTCTGATATGAATTTGGGTTAATTTGGTTAAGTTTTGTTAATCCTATGGTGAGTTTTACCTAAACATGCTTAAGGGAAATTAAGGGGTTTTGGGTATGTTTGATCCATTTTACATGCTATGATTTATGTTTTGGTGTTTGGGGTCGATACTACATGTTGCTATGACTGTATGGTATGCTTTGTGATTGTTTAGAAGTGTTAGATTGGTCGAAAACGCCGTCGAATGGCGTGAAACAAGTCGCAGGGAAGCTGTGCAGGGACCGGATCGCGGATCGCCCCTATCTGCCAAGACCCGGACCGGAGACCACGATCCGATGGTGGGAGGAGCTCGAACTCGAACCGCGTCACGTGCTAGAGCACCCGATCGCATGCCATTTCCGATCCGACCCGATCCACTTCAGAAGCTCACGATCCGAACCTATGTGCATCCACGATCTGAAGGGCGAGGAGCATCACGACCGAAATGAAGCGCCACGAACTATGGAGCACGACCCGAACCAGTGGGAGTGCCTCGACACGACCCGGTCCGGTGCATCATGGAGGGACTTGAGGAAGTCGACCCGATCCATATGGAACGACTCGATCCGATGGAGGGAGCACGACCGACCCGATCCGAGATGCTTGGATTTGAAGTGAAGACCACAATCCGACCCGAGCGAGGGTGATGACCACGATCCAAAGCAAGGTGAAGTGAAGACTGACCCAGATGAAGATGATGACTAAAACCTGAGATGCAAAGGTAGTCCAAATGGAAGTTAGAGCTCAGGATCCAGATGGGAACCAATGAGTTCACTTCATGGTTGGGCTTTGCTGCGGGACGTGTGCAAAGGGGATGTCGGTATTCATAGCTTTGGTTCACCACAGAGAGATGGATAGTGGGCTTGTAGTGATAGTTACACGGGATTGGATTTTGTCATGGCCCAAAGTATTAGGTGACAAAAGTAGTGGATATCGTATGCTTTACGCACTGAGTGAGGGATGTGAGGATGATTGCTATGCTTGATTGTTTGACATCACTATGACATGCACACCCCACCCCCGTATCTCTTACACAGTATGTTAGTGGCACCTTAGAGTGTTGTACAGTATGTAGTGCTAACTCTTTGGTTGCAGGTCCAGGTTCAGGTATGATTGGATTATACCTGTTATTATTCTGTTTAGATGCTTATCGCTCATACCAGGCTTTATGTCTGACCCAGAGTTTTATGTCTCTTCTTATTACTCTGGGTGCTCACACGAGCAGACTAGAGACAGGTTGTGGTTAGCTGGTGATGCGCGAGTAGCTGATTCGGAGGCGAGCAGGAGGCTTCCACGTATGATATATAGATATTCTCCCTATGTCGTTGGTGGTCACTACTTGGGCATTAGTAGTGTACCTCCTTTATCTTGCTTTTGCTTTGAGACAGTTTGAAAAGTTGTAATAAGCTGTATTTTGGATTTCCGCTGCTATGATGCTTAGTTCTGGTTTTAGCTTATGCATTGTCTCTCCTGTTTTATGTCAAGTATGTTATTATTATATTTTGTTCTATGCGTTGTGAGACATTCTATTGGTTCCTTGATTAGCCCATTCTCTTCTTTCTTTTTCTTCTGGCGACCGTCCCGTGCTAACTGGATATGTGTACAGTGCACTTTTGGAGTAAATGTCGGTTGGTGCGGGGCGGGCCGTCACACTTGGTATCAGAGCTCTAGGTTGCGTAGTTAACCTAGGGAAAGACACTAGGGAGAGATAGTACGTATATGAGAGCGCGTATTTGTGATTACTTTGGTTTTTAAAAGCTATATATATATACTATTGGTAGTATAAGAATGAAGTCGTACTGCACTAGCACCACTATGGGGTCATTAATCGTTTCCCCTTTTACAGATTAACGATGAGCCGATATCCTAGAGGTGCTGGTAGAGGGACCAACCATGGGAATGCTCCTGACATGAGGACAATTTTCACTAACTTCATGAGGGAGATGCTTAGGGATGTTCAAGGGGCAGCTCCCAATCCCGGAAATGGTGGTGGTCCAGTAGTGCAGGCGCCGAGGGTCGATTTCGCCAAGTTGTGCAAGGATTACACTAACCTTGGTGGGAAGCCGTTCCACGGAACAGAGTCGGCCACAGATGTTCAGGATTGGTTGGATAGCTGTGATCGTATCTTCGATGACTTGGGTCTTGAGGATGCGATGAAAAGAAGGCTAGCGTCTCGTCAGCTACAAGGGCGAGCGATGAATTGGTGGAATGCCATTAGAACAGCTACTCCAGAAGATCAAGTTACTTGGAATCAGTTTAAGACTCGCTTTTGTGATAAGTTTATTCCAGCTTCTCATAAATCAGAACTGTTCAGGAAGTTCTTGGAGCTTAAGCAGAATGGTAGAGCAGTCTCGGAGTATATCGCTGAATTTGACACTCTATTGAAATATGGATGGTCCCTTATCGATACAGTCGAAAAGAAGAACAAGAAGTTCATAACTGGATTGGATGGGTACTTGGGGGAAAGACTTATAAACCATATCGATGGGACGTTTGAGTCTATTGTAGGAAAGGCATTAAGGTCAGAGAGCCTTTTCCCTAAGTCGAAGACTGAGGTTGCTACGGCATCTGCAGAGGAGCCAAAGCCGCAAGCAGGCGGTGAAGGCCAGAAGAATTCTCAGAACAAGAGGAAGCAGAACCCGACCAAGGATGGTCGGAGTAAGAAAAATAAGAAAGATGGCGAATGCTTTAGTTGTGGCAAGAAGGGCCATTACGCCAGAGATTGTCGAGAAAAGTCTGGGGAAAGGAAGTGCTTTAACTGCGGCCAGGCGGGACATCACAAGGATGATTGCCCACTCCTAGGGAGAAGCAGATTGTGAAAGCGTATGTTATCAATGTTGTTCCTTCTTCGTCAAATGCCCCAACTGCGGCGCAGAAGGAAAAAGGTGTCGTTATTCGAGGTATGCTTTCTATTTAAGATGTTTTGATCGGGTTTTGTTTGACAAACCTGAGTTAGTCGATAGACCTTTAGTAGTGACGAACCCGATTGGTGATTCGACTAGTTTTGACATGATTTGTTAATGTGGTCTTATCGAGTCATGGATGTATGTTTCCTTGTGATTGCTTTGTTTTGGGATTTACTGGGTTTAGAATTATTTTGGGGAGTCGATTTACTCTAAAAGAATAGGGTGGTATTAGGTACCTACCTAGTGATGGCGATAGTAACTGGAGCTAAGGAAGCTAAGAGGTTATCGTTGTAATAAGTTCTGGTTGTCTCTGGGAGGCAAATGAGTAATCCAGTGCTAGATTGTTTTGCTAGTATCACCTCATGTGGATTGTCTGAATTCGGAGGAGATGTTCCTTGGGTGCTTGTCTGATATTGGTTTAGGCCTTTGGGGCTTGTGCTTGGGGAATGTCGATTTCGACTAGGATGGGTTGCGTGAGGGGTAAATAGTTGTTGTGATTTTTCATTGGATGATATCTTGGTTCACTCGAGGAGTGACGGGCAGATGGAACATGATAAGACTGTTCAATGGTATAGACTGCCCAGGGTTGGACTCGATAGGGTTATGAGATTGCTTGAGTGGAAGTCGAGAAAGATGCAAAGTAATGGATTGTTTAGGACCCTATGTTGATGTTCTCTATTGGATAGTAGAACTTTGAAGGAATAGGATGTGTTCGTTGATCATGGAAGATACAACGAAGATTAGGGCGATTCAAGTTGGACTTGAACCCGTAAAAGAAAATGGGTGTTCGTTGATCTTGGAGATGCAACGAATAGGGAGACGACTCATATTGGACTAGAGTTTGTCGGTACTCAAGACTGGGTCTGAGTTATAGATTGACTCGAGTTGGACTCGAGAAGGCTGCAAGGAATTGGATTTAGCTCGAGTTGGACTCGAGAGGGCAGCAAGATAATGGATAGACTTGGGTTGGACTCAAGTATTTTAGGAGGACTAAAAGCAGGGGTATCTGTGGACGCCCGTTACCTTGGATCCGTTGGACGTGATCTAGTTATCCTCGGAGGATAAACGTACGTTGGACGTACGGTAGTCCGATTGGAGGCTGGGCTTCCATTAGTTTAATTATCCTTGGAGGATAAACGTACGTTGGACGTAAGGTAGTCCGATTGGAGGCTGGGCTTCCATTAGTTTAATTATCCTTGGAGGATAAACGTACGTTGGACGTACGGTAGTCCGAAGGGAGGCGGGGCTTCCATTGGCCTGGGATTGGTTGGACCAGTCAAGTAGGCATCGGTGTATGTATGGGGGCTGGGCTTCCATTAGTTATTGATGTTGGTTGGACCAGACATACTAGAATCGACATATTGGGATTGGTTAGACCAATCATGTAGGTGTCGATGTGTTTATGACTTTAGCAGGTGATAGATAGGATTTGTTTGATGGATGTTATGGTTGCTATGTTGTTCCTATTTTTCTTCCCTTGAGTAGATTATCACCTGTAGGGTTCCGGCGATGGGGAACAAAGTGATTGTAGTAGGACTATGAGCCAGTGCAGTAGAGTCATTGTGACTCGAGGGGCAAAGTGGACATAGTAAAGGATTAGTAAGGCTATGAGCCAGTGCAGTGGAGTTGTTATGACTTCATGGGGCAGAGTGGACATAGCAAAGGACTAGTGGCTATGGATCAGTGCAGTGGAGTCGCCATGACTCCATGGGGCAGAGTGATCATAGTAAAGGATTTGGGTGCAGTACTAGTTGCATTGAGTAGGAGACATGCCAGTTTAGGGGTTTTGTTTCTAGGATGGAAGCAACTAGAGTATGTCACAGGATATGATTTCAGACCCAAGACTGAATTGGATTCAGAAACGCTAGTAAGCTTGACGATTAGATCGATTTTGATTGAGTGGATTGTTTCCAGTTAGAAGGACGATCCTAATCTATTGGAAACCATCTCTAGGGTAGAGATGGGTATCGATGGAAAGAGAATGGTCAGGTAAGGATTTGATCGAGAAGGGTGGCTTCGAAAGAATAAGGGACTAGTTGTACCCAACGTAGATGAACTGAGAGGTGAAGTGCTTAGAGCATATCATCACTCGAAATTGACTATACATCCCAGTGGTAACAAGATGTATTGAGACATAGAGCAGATCTACTACTGGGAAGGGATAAAGATAGGCAGAAGGCTTATCTCGATAAGAGACGTAGAGATTTGGAATTCTTCGTTAACGACTTGGTGTTCGTCGGGATCTCTCCATAGAGAATGTGATTCGGATTGGTTGGAGAGGTAAGTTAGCACCAAGATTTGTTGGCCCATTCCCAGTCCTTGAGCAAGTTGGGAATTTGGCGTATGAAGTAGAGCTACCTGACAAGATGGCGGGAGTTCACAACGTATTTCATGTTTCCCCAGTTAAGGAAGTTTGTGCAAGACCCTAATTTGACTATTTCACCTGATCAGTTGGATGATATCGAAGTTGAACCCGAGGCGGTTGGGAACCGCGAGTCTATGCGTATTGTTGGGAACGATACGAAGCAGCTTCGAAGGAAGGCGGTGAAACTAGTCAAAGTCCAGTGGGGTGAGAATGAGAAAGACTGTACTTGGGAAACAAAGGAGGATATAAGGAAGAAGTATCCAGAACTCTTTGCCTAGTAAGGTTTTGGTAGTGATAGTTTCTTCCCTTGTTAGTAAACCGCATGCTAGGATAGACTTGTTTTGCATGTTGATTGTTGTTTATGGTTGATAGGCATGTGGAACCCTTTTTGTGTTTTGGTTAGGGAATTTCGGGGGCGAAATTTCTTAAGGGGGGAAGAGTGTAACGACCCGCATTCTACGCATCATCGGATCGTGGAATATTTATTTCTTGCACATATGAAGTCGTATGGTCATGTAACTTTGGGAGACGATTTTTGGGGTCATTTCCCATGTTCATGATTTTTGTCAATTTTTAAATGACCGTTTTGCCCCTAGTTGGTACTGTTTTGGCCATAACTTTTGACTGGAAAGGAGTTTTGACCTGAAACCACTTCCATTGGCTTTGAATGATAGTTTCTCTTTCCATAGAGTGGTTACATTAGCCAAACGGACTTACCGTTTGGGAGATATGGCTGAAACAAGGTTTAGAAGGTGAAAAACAGCTAATCGGGCTTAACCGGGTGATTAGCAACTAGGCCCAAAGGGGGATTTCGGGATTTGGGGTATTTAAGGGCTGCTAGGGTTAGCATTTCGGTTTTAGATTCATTTTTCCAGCCGCCACTTACCTCCTTCAAGCTCTAGCAATGGCCTCCACCTTCTAATTTCATCCCAAATCATCTCTAATCACTTTCTAATCGAAGATTAAGCAAAACTACATCAAATCAAGGGAGGGTAGCACCAAATCAGAGGGAGAGCTGCTGGAAAACATAGGGATTGGATCCAAATCAGAGATTATTTCAGATCTAAAGTTTGTTTGTGGCTAAGGTAAGTGATTTGCATTGTTTTTCACTAATTACGGCTAATTATGGTAATTAGCGAAGATTAGCGAAATTATGGCTCAGAAAAATCTAGAAAAATTCCCAAAATTCTAAAACATCATTTTATGCCTCTGATATGAATTTGGGTTAATTTCGACTAATTTTGAAAATCCCGGAATTTGGGGGATTAAGGGGGTAATTAGTAATAATTAGCGAATTTGTGCATGTTAAAAATCTGGAAAAATATTCATAAGTTCTGAAATATTGTTTTAGACCTCTGATATGAATTTGGGTTAATTTGGTTAAGTTTTGTTAATCCTATGGTGAGTTTTACCTAAACATGCTTAAGGGAAATTAAGGGGTTTTGGGTATGTTTGATCCATTTTACATGCTATGATTTATGTTTTGGTGTTTGGGGTCGATACTACATGTTGCTATGACTGTATGGTATGCTTTGTGATTGTTTAGAAGTGTTAGATTGGTCGAAAACGCCGTCGAATGGCATGAAACAAGTCGCAGGGAAGCTGTGCAGGGACCGGATCGCGGATCGCCCCTATGTGCCATGACCCGGACCGGAGACCACGATCCAATGGTGGGAGGAGCTCGAACTCGAACCACGTCACGCACTAGAGCACCAAATCGCATGCCGTTTCCGATCCGACCCGATCCACTTCAGAAGCTCACGATCCGAACCTGTGTGCATCCACGATCTGAAGGGCGAGGAGCATCACGACCGAAGGGAAGCGCCACGAGCTATGGAGCACGACCCGAACCAATGGGAGTGCCTCGACCCGACCCGATCCGGTGCATCATGGAGGGACTTGAGGAAGTCGACCCGATCCGTATGGAACGACTCGATCTGATGGAGGGAGCACGACCGACCCGATCCGAGATGCTTGGATTTGAAGTGAAGACCACGATCCGACCCGAGCGAGGGTGATGACCACGATCCGAAGCAAGGTGAAGTGAAGACCGACCCGGATGAAGATGATGACTAAAACCCGAGATGCAAAGGTAGTCCAAATGGAAGTTAGAGCTCAGGATCCAGATGGGAACCAATGAGTTCACTTCATGGTTGGGCTTTGCTGCGGGACGTGTGCAAAGGGGTTGTCGGTAATCATAACTTTGGTTCACCACTGAGAGATGGATAGTAGGCTTGTAGTGATAGTTACACGGGATTGGATTCCGTCATGGCCCAAAGTATTAGGAGACCAAAGTAGTGGATATCGTATGCTTTACGCACTGAGTGAGGGATGTGAGGATGATTGCTATGCTTGATTGTTTGACATCACTATGACATGCACACCCCACCCCCGTATCTCTTACACAGTATGTTAGTGGCACCTTAGAGTGTTATACAGTATGTAGTGCTAACTCTTTGGTTGCAGGTCCAGGTTCAGGTATGATTGGATTATACATGTTATTATTCTGTTTAGATGCTTATCGCTCATACCAGGCTTTATGTCTGACCCAGAGTTTTATGTCTCTTCTTATTACTCTGGGTGCTCACACGAGCAGACTAGAGACAGGTTGTGGTTAGCTGGTGATGCGCGAGTAGCTGATTCGGAGGCGAGCAGGAGGCTTCCACGTATGATATATAGATATTCTCCCTGTGTCGTTGGTGGTCACTACTTGGGCATTAGTAGTGTACCTCCTTTATCTTGCTTTTGCTTTGAGACAGTTTGAAAAGTTGTAATAAGTTGTATTTTGGATTTCCGCTGCTATGATGCTTAGTTCTGGTTTTTAGCTTATGCACTGTCTCTCCTGTTTTATGTCAAGTATGTTATTATTATATTTTGTTCTATGCGCTGTGAGACATTCTACAGGTTCCTTGATTAGCCCATTCTCTTCTTTCTTTTTCTTCTGGCGACCGTCCCGTGCTAACTGGATATGTGTACAGCGCACTTTTGGAGTAAATGTCGGTTGGTGCGGGGCGGACCGTCACATGTTCCTTCTCAAATGAAATAACAACTAACATAGAGCAATTCAGATAATACAGCAGTTCAAATAATACAGCAGTTTAGATAACACAGATCATTTCAGATGTCTATTGCATATGTACAATATTAAACAATATCAACATCGACACTAAATCCAAATACATCATATGAGCATCAGTTCAACACAACTACAAGTCAAAATTGATAAAACAACTTCAGTTTTGATTTTTAAACATAAACAGGTTGGACTGGACTATATGTCAAAGTTTGTTAAACAACTTATGTAATCCTAATGAAAATGTCTCACCACAGAGAACTAGAAAAGTGTGGCCAACCACTCTTTTAGTGATTCATTAGCTTTAGACGACCTGAATGGTCAAAACCAACAAAATTAAACAAAAACATTGAAAAAAATATGACTATAGGGCTGTAAAATATAGTCGCTTGTAACTTAACATACATTAATTCATCCTGCCAAAAGTGTGTTTATAAATCACCATCAACAATCCTACTAACAATGAAATAAGTTGTCATTTTCTTTGTCATTTTTCCATTTGCAAGCATCAACAAACCAAATGGTCCGAGAAGCCCATGACGAGATGCACCATCACTTGTGCTAGAATTGTAAGTTACTTCTACTTCGACCATAACATCCATAGCTTCTTGGTTGATTTCAAACTCTGCTTCGATGTTAAGCTGGAATAAAAAATAAACAAGATGTTAACTTTGCATATCTTCCAAGTTGTAAAGCTAATACCTTTTATAGATGTTGAACTTAAAAACTATACCCGATGAGTTGCAATGCCAACATCGAGATGGTAAATGGACCCGGGTTCCTCAATAACTCCATTAAATATTTTTATTGTAGTCCTAAGGGAATTTATCTCTTTTACCGGCCACACAAAAAGGTTGCTTCTAATCTCTACAACAAACAATATAGTTCTCGCAATGCTCAAAACATTAGCCATCGCTTACGAATATCATCGGCTTTGTTACCAACTCCCAAACATAATCCAATAAATCGGAAATGTTGGAGAATGGAATTTTGATGACAACAACCTTGTTTCAATTATTTACATTATTGACAATAAAATATATACTAACTTATTTGTCTAGAATATATATGTACATACAGGATAGGTATATATATGCAGGAAATAAATATTGAAGACTGTACAGTTTTAGAGATCCAAGATATCAACGAATTCAAGACTCATGAGCATCAAGATATCAAGATTTCAAGAGCTCAAGATTATCAAAGTAATAGAGTCTAGTTTATGTGTAAAATTGTGGTTAGCACTTTCAAATTCTGTTTTCAAATTTCTTTTCAAATTTGTTTTTAAATTATTTCAAACCTCTTTTCTAAATGATTTCAAATTATTAAGATTTACTTATAATTTCAAATATATATAGAAGTTTATAGTTTATAAAGTTTTATAATAAATATGTTTATAATATATATATGTTTTATATCACATAATTTTATAAATATGTTTATATTATATATTACTATGTTTTAATATGTTTTTACACTTTAGAAAATTCATTTGAAACACTAGTTTTGATTCAAGAATTTCTAAAAAATGTATACTGATTTTAACACTTAAAAAATGATTTTAAAATTAAAAAAAAAACATATGTATGTCAACATACATTATTGGACATATCAACATATAACTGTCACACTTTTAAATTTCAAATGAAGTGTCTTTCCATATTTTGAAATGCTTCAGAAATATTGCAACCTTTCAAACTCTATAAATAGGGGTTAATTTCAAAAATTTTACCACTTTATCTTCTCCTTCTTTATCCCTTCTCTTAACACCGTTATTATACTTTAATTTCTTGATTTCTACACTTATACTCTGTAGATTTCAACATAAATTATATCATTTTATCTCTCTTCTTAATTTCTATCAAATACTCTCTGATTGGAAGTGCTATTCAAGAGTTCTTGGGATATTGTAATTATTTTGGAAATGGTGTGTTCCTTATAGCCCATAAATCAAGGAAAGAGAGATGTGTTAACCTTGTAGCCGTGAAATCAAGGGTGGTGGAATCGGTGTTAACATTGTAGCTGTGAAATCAAAGGTGTTGTAATTGGATTCTGATATTAATAAAACTTTTCGCAATCTAGCGTTGCATGGGACTGGACATAGGAGTAATCCAAACTAGTATAAAATCCGGTGTGTTCTTTACTTTTCTGCATTTTATATTTACTTATATCTGTGTCTGTGATTGTTTCTATGTTTGTGATCATTTCTGGTGTGATAATCATTGTGTGATTCATATAGTAATTCAAGATGGTTAAAGAGTTCCATAAAAATTTTATAAACTCTATTCATCCCCTTAAGTGTTAATTCTGCCTTAATATCCTTATTCCACATCCTTAATAATTGGTATCAGAGCATAGGTTTTCAAGAGTTCATCATCTGAATTTTGGAAATATTAAATGGCAAATTTTGAAATGATTTATAACACTAGTCTTAATTCATGCATTGCATCAATGTTAGAAGAGTCTGCATTTAATTATGTTGAGAAATCAAGTGATCTACTGAATTGTTGTCCAAAACAGGAAATGTGTTACATGGTTGTTGAAAATTCAAGTTCTGATGGTCAAATGGTGGGAATTAAAAAGGACAAATTGATATTGGATAGTGGTTGTTCGATATATATGACGAGAGATCCAGGATTACTGAACAATCTAGTACATAAAGATAGAGGAATGGTTAATTTTGGTGATAATTCTAAAGGATATATAGTTTGCATGGGAAATATCAGTAATTCTGAAAATCCTACTATTTCTGATATTTTATTAGTTAGGAATTTAAAACATAACCTACTAAGTATAAGTCAAATACGCGATAAAGGCTATAAAATCAATTTTGAAAAAGATAATTGCTTTATCGAAGATAAGAATTTAAAAATAATATTCAAAGGAGATAGAAAGAGAAATATATATATACTAAGTATGAAAACCTCTAGTGTTAATTTATGTCTTATGGCCAATACAAGTGACCCTTGGATCTAGCATAAGAGATTTGGTCATATAAATTTCAAACATATTTCTAGGATTTTAAAATTAGATTCAATTAGAGGTTTACCTAAAATGAAGTTCAAAGTAAATAATTTATGCGACGCTTGTCAATTCAGAAAATTGAAAAGAATTTCGTTTAAATCAAAAGAAGAAATTACAACCTCAGAACCATTAGAGTTAACTCATATGGATTTATTTGGTCCATCCCAAACCCTATCAATAAATCATAATAGATATGTTTATGTAATAATCGATGATTTTCTAGATTTACTTGGACTTTGTTTCTTAAAAATAGAAGTGATGCTTTTGATCAATTTAAAACCATTGCTAAAAGAATTCAAAATTTATTATCTTCAAAAATTAAAACAATATGTAGTGGTCACGGTGGAGAATTCGAAAACGAAAATTTTGCAGCAAAAAGGGGGATAACCCATAATTTTTCTTTCCTAAGAACCCCTCAATAAAACAGAGTAGTTGAATGTAGAAATAGGTCAATTCGGTAATGTGCAAGAACCATGTCATCAGATAGTAACTTACTAAGAAATTTTTAGGCTGAGGTAATTGCAACAGCTTGTTATATATTAAATAGAATTTTAATATGACCCTTAATCCATAAAACACCATATGCACTTTTGTATAATAAGAAACCAAAAGTATCATATTTTAAAATATTTGGGAGTAAATGTTTTATATTTAATACTAAAGAAAATTTAGACAAATTCGATTCTAAATCTGATAAAGGAATATTTATTGGATATTCAGAGAGAAGTAAAGCATATATAGTTTTTAATTTCAGAACTAATACTATAGAAGAAACCTTAAATGTATCTTTTGACGAAAGTTATAAGAATTCAACACAAAACAATGAAGATGAATGCAAAAATGAGGTCGATGAAGTAAATAATAAATTAATCGACCAAATAAAAGAATTAGACTTCTAAGTGACCACTCCTGTAGAAAATATCTTAGGGGATATTGAATATGTTGTTAGGATTAGAAACCAATTAAACAATATGAGTAATTCAGCATTTGTTTCTACTATTGAACCTAAGAATCCAAAGGAAGCATCATCCGAAGATTCATGGATACTTGCTATAGCAGAGGAATTGAATCAGTTTACCAGAAATGATGTATGGGAACTTGTTCCTTGACCAGAGGATAAAACTGTAATTAGAGCTAAATGGGTTTATATAAATAAAATGAATGAACTCAGTGAGGTTGTAAGAAATAAAGATCGACTAGTTGCACATGGATATAATCAGGAAGAAGGAATAAATTATGATGAAACCTTCGCTCTTGTAGCAAGACTAAAAGGAATTAGGATTTTACTAGCCTTTGCTAATCATAATTATTTCAAATGGACGTTAAAAGTGTCTTTTTAAATGGATATGTTAAAGAAGATGTATACATAGAGCAACCTCTTCTTTTTTAAGACAAAAAACTTCCAAATCATGTATAATTTAAAGAATGCATTATATGGATTAAAGCAAGCTCCTAGAGCATAGTATGATCGATTAAGAACGTATTTATTACAATCTAACTTTGAAATTGGCAAGATAGATAATACACTCTTTATTAAAAGTAATAAAAATGATATTCAATTAGTACAAATATACTTTGGCGATATAATATTGGATCAACGAATAATCAAATAAATAAAGAATTCTCAGATATTATGACCCGAGAATTCGAGATGAGTCATATGGGTGAACTCACATTTTTCTTAGGATTACAAATAAGGCAACCAGAAAATGGAATGTTTATTAATCAAGAAAAATATGCAAGAGATTTAATGAATAAATACAATTTAACTACAACCATTAGAAGGCCAACACCTATGGAAACTGATATTGCCCTAAGTAAAGACGATACGTCAAAAGACTTTGATCACAAATTATATAAAGGAATGATGGGATCGTTATTATACATAACCGCTAGTAGACCGTATATAATGCATAGTGTATGTCTCTGTGCAAGATATCAGTCTCAACCTAAGGAAACTCATTTAAAAGCCATAAAACGTATTTTGAGATACGTAAAACATACATTAGATTTTGGATTATTTTATCCTAAAGATGATTCATTTGATTTAATTTCCTATTGTGATGCTGATTATGCGGGATGTAAGTTAGATCGTAAAAGCACTAGTGGAACATGTCACTTCTTAGGTCATTCTCTAGTATCTTGGTTTAGTAAAAAGCAAAATACAGTATTTTTGTCAACAACTGAAGTAGAATATATGTCTGTTGCTTTAGCTTGTTCATAAGTAATATATATGCAACAAACTCTAAATGATTTTGGTTTAAATATAAATAAATCACAATCTATTGCGATAATACAAGTGCCATAAAAATATATCTAAAAATCCAACTCATCATTCGAGAACAAAACACATAGATATAACATATAAGACATCATTTCTTAAGAGATAACGTAAAGAGAAAATTTTACTTGAATTCCTAGAAACATAAAAACAAATAGCAAATATATTAACAAAACCTTTAAATGAAGCAACATTTACTAAATTTAGAAGAGAATTAGGCATTTGTTCTTTGAGTGAAGAGTAATTAAATATATTAATACAATGTAATAAAAATATATAGCAAAAATAAGAAAAATAAAAAATACATATTTGTTGACATGTTCAAAATGGTATGACGATATATAACTACCAGATTTTCAAAAATAATTCCCACAAAAAGTTAATTACAACCTATATTTAAACTCATTTTTTCGAAATTCCTTCTTCATCTCTTCAGTTTCTCTATGGAAAAAATTTCAACCAAAGAAAACAATGGCCTCCACTAATAATAACAACCAAAAACACCCTTGTTTCATTTCTCGGACCATCGAAGGTCCATTTCAACGAACTACGCTCCCCAGAGTCATGAAATTGGAGGAATGATGAAGGATGTACTACAAGTGCTTACTGAAATTCAAGTTCTACAATTAAGAATGAATAAGGAACATGAGAAACAATTGAAGTTAATGAGAAATTTGCAACGGTTTGTTATGGATAACCACACTAATCCAATTATTATAAAGGATGTTAATCAAATGGAGAAAGATGAAGAAGAGGAAGAAGAAGAAGAGGAAGAAATGGTAGAAGAAGAGGAAGAAGAAGCACAAACCGAGGGCATGAAGGAAGACGACCTAGTAATATGCATATGCGAAGTGTGCTTTGACAGAGATGGGAATGTAGTTGAGCAAAGTGGGGAATTCTGTCTTAATTATCTGTAGCGACCCAAATTTCCGATACCTTTAGAGTTGACCAAACCACACCAGTCCAACCCAAAGTGCACAGAAAAAGGATTACTAGAAGAAAGAATTTAGAGGATGAGGTAAGAAAGAAAGAAATATTAGAATAGAAGAAGAAGAAGAACCAACACAACACAGAGTCTCACATCGCAGAAGAACAAAATATAATACAGAAATAACTTTATTGAGAGCTTTAAATAAACTTACAATATCAGAGTACATCACACAATAGGACAGTTACAATAACTTGTTCCCATATACAACACCCAGCGGAATAGTAGTTATATAATATCATACGTCTGAACTATTCCAGCTCGTCTCTTTACAGCATTCGATAACCTTAACCTGTACACCCGGGCTAACTCGAGCATTTACGAAACACCCGGTCAGTCTGGTGAACCAGAGTGAGAAAAACTCGCACAGTATTAAGGGTATCACACCACCTAATTTTAAAGTTAAAATCTTTCAAAGAAAAGGATAATCGTAAGACCAAATCCACCCATAAACACGGGCGGTTTTTACCTTACGATAACCCAAAACATTTTTGAAATCAATATCTTTTCTGATATTATCATAATGTCTAAATACAAGTAAATATCAATCTAGCGAAACGCTTGCATCTCACGCTCCACATATATAGTATACAAACAAAACCGCCGATGCTTATTGGAAATTGGATTCCGACTATGACAAGGTATGGGACCACCTGCCGATAGTGTATCTCTAGAGGCGAATACACTGGGTTCAACAAGAATGTCTTACAACCCGGCGCTCACATGACCGACCACTCATTTCGCTTAAGTGTATCGAATATATATCACCAACGGTGGTAGCTAGCCACCGTTTCCCGAAAAGGGACAACATCGAAATATATTAAAGAAGCAAATAGATTTTCTCTAGATAGGTGATTATACATCCTAATGGGAGAGACCCACACAACCATGCTGCGTGCCTGATTTTTGTCATTTCCCGATTGTTGAGGCTTGAGGTTTGAATTTCCTTTACAACACCTGGCCAACATTCAGTTTGAATGCCACATCGTCAGATCCGCCAGATATCACCAATTGACGTCCACAAAAATACTCTAGTTGGGAGTTAACCAACTATAGCATGTTTGAAGAAATCAACGTACGTGATCCTTTGGAAATACTCCGTCAGACATTTGTCCATACAAGTCATCCAGGAACAGGATGAACCGAAGGAACTCCCCTACTGCATCTCATATAGGAATCACCCCATGGATCAGCAGCGAGAAGTCCTTGCAACCCGTAGATTCCGACCATGACAGAACCACAGTACATCTCTGGCTGCAGACCAGAGATTATTAGCAGTTCTTCCATTTACGAAAATCCCCGGTCTTCAATGCTCCATCTCAATCATCTCTAATATCTTTACGTATTTGTTGGTTGGAATGGTTTTTGTTAATAAATTCGATCCCGATTTTTCCGTACCACCAATCGTATTGGACAGATTTGATAGTCGGTGATTTATTTATCATAATAAATAGTGTTTCAATCATGACAATCCAGTGAGTTCACTGGTTCAGTATTCGGTCTCACTTGTCCTTTTAATTTAAAACAAATGTAAATTCAACTCTAAATCTTTCGATATTTCAAATACCATTTTCTCGCTTTCTTATTTAACATAAAAATTTTCTTTAACAAATTCTCTTTTTAATACTTAGGAAATCTTATATCATATTCAGTTTGTCTATTTTCACTTTCAAAACATTAGTCACACTATTATCAAATATTGGAAAATCATTCCAACTTATTACTCGTAAAATACGTTACGAAATATCTTCTATTTCATGTAACACCCCGTGATTCTGTAACGCTAAGATTCACAAATCAAGGCAGAATTAAAAGTTAAATTCAAAATCAAGGGAAACGGGCTGCGCCATTGCGTTCGTCTCGGAATTCTGCATGAAAATGAGTCCGAGTTTGCGTAAATCGGAGTCCGTATGAGGAAGATATGGCCTCCGGAAGATTCAGCGAAGTTCAGATTTCAAAACTGGTCGAGTTCGAAATTCAAAAACAGACCCAGATTGGGCAGGGTGGGAATTTTCCCGCCCAAGGCACCCAGGTCGACAGGGTAGTCGACCTGGGGGTCGACCCCCCCAGCTTTTTTCCTGTTTTCTGCACCTGGTTCGTATTCGGACGCCATCCTGACCAGATTCGTTGACTTCTACACTATATAAACAGCCCTGGTCTTCTTCTCTATTCACAATTCTTTTCTATCCTTATGCTGCCTCTGAGAAATAAATAAATAAGTGAGTAAAATAATATATATAAAATAAATCAAGATGAGGGAATGCTGCTAAAAGATTTTCAAGAAGAGGTTCAAGTCAAGCTAGGATTCAAGAGGAGGTTCAAACAACTTCATCGACTGTTTTTCTACGAATCATAGCAACGCCTCCTTTCTATTCTAATCTAATCTCTGTAAGTCAGTTATTTCTAGATTTGAACGTTTTTCTCTGTTCGTGACATGAAATTAAAGGAATAAAGGAATATGCCAAATCTCTCTCTCTCTCTATTCAAATCAGTGCCTATACTCTTGAACCAAATTAAGAACTGTTATAATTCGAGGACAAATAAGACCGTGACTATGAAACTATGGACCTTAAAACCATATGCCTATGATTATGAACATTTGCCTATGACTAAGAACATTTCCTATGACTATGGACATTGCCTATGACTATGAACATTGCCTATGACTGTGACTGTGACTATGAGGATTATTTCCTTGACTAAGCCTATGCCTTTGATTAGGAAATATGAACGATTGCCTATGACATAACAAGGACATCTGTGATTAAACACCTGTGATTCATGACTAGGGAAGTGTTGCTTAAGTTTTGTGACTATGAAATTGGGTCTAAACCCGATCATCTATTATGTCTATTCTTGGTTTTAGACCTTGGGAATTTACCTATTAAGTTAGGTCTACCCATGTTCTTGAACCGACGTCTCTATTCTGTCTATTCTTGGTTTTCTTTGGTTTTAGACCTTGGGAATTTACCTATTAAGTTAGGTCTACCCATGTTCTTGAACCAACGTCGTTATTCAACCCTTT
>JASFAX010004829.1:0-38167 GCA_030737875.1 Allium sativum
CTTACAAATCAAAAAGGAATTCTTGATTTTAGTCGTAGCTTTAATCTCTAATTTGAATTAGCTTTGAATTGGTTTTGTGTTCGTCTCTTAGCTTTCTACAAACGGAGGCTACTCTTGGCTTGCTCCCAACAGAATGACGGCTCCAAATCTTATTTTCTTATGAACTTTAGTAGGAGACCTAGGTTGTTTATATAGAATTGTATTTTAATTTGAGTCGTCCGATGATGCTAGGGTTAATCAAGGCCATCAATTTCAAAAGATGCCAATTATGTTCACAATAAAGGACTGTAAATTACTCCTATTTTAAATTATGCCATAATTACCATGCATGTAATTTACCCCCATTTTAAATTATGTCATAATTACTATGCATGTAATTTCACGTTTTAGCATATATATATTTTCTACAATGTACACATTTCTCATTTAGGACAAATTCTATATGTAAATAATTCCTAATTTACTTATGCCATAATTACTCTCTAAATGTACATTATCAACATTTATTATTTATTGCCAATCCATCAAACATAAATATGTATTTAATAGATACATCTTCCCTTTACCATATACATATTCTTCCTCTTTAAAAAAACAAATCCTTGACAACCAAAAATGTGCAACGTACGCTATATGATACGTACACGTCATATATATATATATATATTTAATTTCCTTTTCTTTTTATCTATCTTCCCAAATACCCATTTTCACACTAAACCACTTTTTGAACTGCGTTCACACTAGGCCATTTTTGAGCCATTCCCCTAAAACAAAAATATGGCGCTGGCTGGGATCGAACTCTGAACCTCTTGTATGCAAGTCACGTGTTCCAACCAAATGAGCTACTAAGTCCTTTGCTTATAACCCTTAGAACAATGCTAAATATTTATTCTTTTCTCATTCCTCTTTTTTTTTCATGTTTTGCTGCAATATTTAATTTAAGAATATCTTTTTCACACGGAGTCCAATTTGCGTAAACTCGGACTCTATGTTAAGCAGAATTTCCGAGACGAACGCAATGACGTAATCCGTTTCCCTTAATTCTTAAGTTTTGAATTAAGTATACTTTAATTTATCAATTTACTGTTAACCGAAAAACTCGGGGTGTTACAGATTGGGATCAGATCGGGGTAGGAAGACCCGACCCACTACAGACCTCTGCACAGAAGTGCACACATGCATTCGGCTCGGAAAAACCGGTTCGGATCCGATCCGAACTGACCATACCTGCTTCTATACACACTCGAGTTGACCGATTCTTACGGGTTAACCGCCTCCTATCCGCTCGAATCTGTTGACACATGACATACCCCAATTTGGAGAGGCTTTCTCCACCTTCTCCACTACATTTCGAGATTGATGGGATGCATGACACGTCGCATCCGACCCGGAGCCTCTCCACCCCCATAAATACATCGTTTGAAGGATTTTCAAGGGGCTTTTTAGCCATTCTTCTACACAGTTTCCACATTACTGAGTGCAAGGACTTTGCACCTTCCTACATCCAAATTCTTCTCTTTTCTACACAATTAACGTGTGGACTGCGTGATATAAACTCTTATAATTTCAAGTAACACGCGGATTGTGTGCTTGCATGTAACTGATTCCTGTAATCTGTCAGTATAATAATAAGATTATAAAGTGGACGTAGGCTACATCTACAGCCAAACCACTATAAAAACCTTGTGTGTTCCCTGCTATTTTCTCTTTTCTGCATTCTTAAAACTACATGATCTGCATTTAAGTGTTAATGTCATTTTTTGGTCTAACATTTTGGTGCGCCAGGTAGAGGGCACACGACAATTTCTTTTTCTAGCTTGAAAAGAAGAAACTTATTTGTCAATTAAATCAATGGTTAAATAAAAGCTCCCCCGTGCTGAAGTTGAAAGCACGAGAAACGAGGCTAGCCACGAAGCCTCCTCTCATGGAGACCCGTCGGCATACCTGACCAGAGAAGAGAGGAATGGCGTTTTAGCTGAATTGAAAAGCCAAACGGCAAGGCAAGATGATCTCCTCCGGAAACAACAGGAGATGATAGATGGATTCTTTGCTCGTATGGAAGGTGAGCTGTGCAACAACATACAACTTGCGGGAAATGGCTCAACAGCCGCAAATAATCGGGTCGGATCATCCCAGAACCGAAACGTAGAGCAAATTGAAACAGGGGGCAACCCCGATCGGGTCAGATCAGATCTGAACCACAGGAGCCGGGGGGCATTCGCCTCCTTTCCGAGAATGATCAGCATACATCTTCCAATGTTTTGGATGAAAATACTCACATTACTGGAAACCTAAACTCAGGCTAAGCTCGGCCAACCTCTGCCCTGGTTCGGATGGGCAATTCTGCGCAGAATCAGCCTCAAGCTCCCCGATTCGGAACAGGTCAACCAGACGGTTCGGTCCCTACGACCCATAGACCACCGATCCAAACTGGATGACTTTCCAAGTACCTCGTACATGTGCAAACTCTTCCGGACTTAACACCGGGTGCACCAGTTCTAATATCGGCAATTTGCAACAACTTTTCGAAGGCGATCGATTCGCTAATTTGATTGAACGCCTCTTAAGAGGTCACAGTTATCAGAGTGGTGTAGATAACGTCAATCACACTCCTTTCACAAAGGAAATCAAGAATTATCGCAATCCCCCAGACTTCAAACTTCCAGTTCTGGAGCCTTACAACGGTAGGACAGATCCCACCATGCATCTGATGCGATACAAACGGCACATGGAAGTTCAATCAGCATCGGAGAGCGTTACGGCAAAATGTTTTCCTCTTTCTTGACTGATATAACTGCTATGTGGATTCGACAGCTGACACCGGAATCAATTAACAGCTGGAATATGTTGGTTGCTCGCTCTGTTGAATAGTTTCGGGTCCACATTGCACGACCCAAGAACGTCATGTCACTCACTACAATCAAGCAGAGGTTTGGAGAAACTCTTCGTTCATTCCTTGAGAGATTCAACACTGCAGTAGTACCTGTTGATAAATCTGAACAATCTATGGTATTGATGGCAGTAGTATCCGGTGTTCTGGATACACCGGAGTTCAAAACCTCTTTATATTGGGACCACCGCGAGATCTTGGCGAATTCTATTTTGAAGCAGATAAATTTCTACGTGAGGAAGAAGCAAAATCCAAGAAGGCTATTCTCGATGTCAACATGCTTAAAGGCGGAGCATCGTCTAATCCTGGAAAAAGCAATGACAAGGGCAAAGGAACAGCCCTTGCGAAGAACGATTGCAACACTCAACCCCAGAGAGGGCCCAGATATGAAAAGTACACTGAACTCAATTCAACTCTGACTAACATCTACATGGATACAGGGGGTGCCACCTCTTATCCAAGGCCTCCCAAGAGGGAGCCAACGCTAGCACAGCACTACTATGGAAGGCATTGCATATTTCATGACATAGACGGTCATAACACAAATGACTGTAGGCATTTGCGAGATTTGATTGAGGATCGGGTCAGACGAGGAGAGCTGCCCAAGTGGGTCACACAACCAGTAGCACCTGCATCTACCCCGGCATTGCCACCACCTAATCCCTGGAGAGGGAACGATCCTGGACTGAGAATCGCAGGATTACCGTTAACCGATCCCGCTCAGCAGATCTCTGCAGTTTGTCGGACTCCGGTCCATAGTTCATGTTTTTAGGCTTTTAGGCGATTTCTCGCCCTTCTTTGTTTTCGCTGGATGTAATACAAGCGGTCACATCAGCCCACACGCATGGAACATGCTTGTGGTCTCCAGTCATGTCCGGTTAAAGACCTTTGCACTTTCATGAATCCATAATAAGCATTGAGCTCCGGCCTCGAATTAGACCCGTCTAGTATAAACAAATTTTCATATGCGTTTCCTTGGTCGTTTTACCCTGGTAAGGCTGTCTTAGAACATCATACACCTTTCCTTGGTCGTCTTACTTCAGTATGGCCGTCTTGGAACCTAATTAGCATCTCCTTGGTCGTCTTACTCCGGTAATGCCAACTCAGAACTATTCTTGAATTATTTGTTTTATCTTTTTATAGGTATAAACTTCTGGTTTTCTTGGATTTCTCTTGGCCTTAATATGATCCTGCGCGATTGTCGGTTTTTTGGCCTTAATATGATCTGACATGATCGTTGCATTCTGGATTTCTGTGGATTATAGACTTCTCGTATTATCCAGAACACATCTTCCTTCAGTCAGCTAGATATGTTCAAGGGGAAATAATGTTGACACAAATTGTGGTCAAAACTGTCGCGTATGGAATTTCTAATAAGCAACTCGCTCTAGCATTAAGAGCATCGTCAAAAGGCATAAAGCGATTTGGTCGAAGTCGCATCACAGGCAAAGAACGACCCAAAACTCCTAATATATGACCTTTTTTGAGCCTGAAAACATCAATTACGGAGCTTTTTCCCTGTAAACCTTGTAGCCCTCTGAATTAGCTTCGAGTAGAGCTTTCGCTTGGGGAAAACGGACTTACGGTGTGGAAGTTACCCCCACTTTCGTGAAGGCATGCAGTACCAGAAAGCTTGGAATTAGCATAAACCTTTCAGGTCGGATCAGCATGGCGGTTCGGATCAGAGGAACCAATTCGGGTTGAAGGAAAACCGACCCGGTAGCATGTAACGAAGCAGCTTGGCATTGGAAACTTGAGCGTCCGATTGGTATCGGATCGGGGTAGGAAGACCCGACCCGCTACGGACCTTTACACAGAAGTGCACACATGCGTTCGGCTCGGAAAAACCGGTTTAGTTCGGATCCGATTCGAACCGACTTGACCTGCTTCTGTACACACTTGATTTTGACTGATTCTTACGGGTTAACCGCCTCATATCCGCTCGGATCTGATGACACATGGCATACCATGATTTGGAGAGGCTTTCTCTACCTTTTCCACTACATCTCGAGATTGATGGGATGCAAGACACGTGGAATCCGACCCGGAGCCTGTCCACCTCTATAAATACACCGTTTGAAGGATTTTCAAGAGACTTTTTGGCCATTCTTCCACACGGCTTCCACCGTTACTGAGTGCAAGGACTTTGCACCTTCCTACATCCAAATTCTTCTCTTTTCTACACAATTAACGCGTGGATTGCATGATATAAACTCTTATAATTTCAATTAACACATGGATTGTGTGCTTGCATGTAACTGTTTCCTGTAATCTGTCAGTATAAAAATAAGATTATAAAGTGGACGTAGGCTACATATACCACCGAACCACTATAAAAACCTCGTGTGTTCCCTGTTATTTTTCTATTTTATGCATTCTAAAAAATCTATGATTTGCATTTGGGTGTTAGTGCCATTTTTTGTCTAACATTTTGGCGCGCCAGGTAGGGGGCACATGATAACTTCTTCTTCTAGCTTGAAAGGAAGCGAATTATTTGGCAATTAAATCAATGGTTAAACGAAAGCCCCCCTTCCCCCCGTGCTGAAGATGAAAACACGACAAACGAGGCTAGCCACGAAGCCTCCTCTCATAGAGACCCATCTGCATACCTGACCAGAGAAGAGATGGATGGCGTTCTAGCTGAATTGAAAAGACAAATGGCAAGGCAAGACGATCTCCTTCGAAAACAACAGGATATGATAGATGGATTCTTTGCTTGTATGGTAGGCAGGCCAAGCAACAACATACAACTTGTAGGAAATGACACATAAATGGCTCAAGCAACAACCAATAACTAGGTTGGATCGGCCTAGAACCGAATCGCAATGAAAATTGAAACATGGGGCAACCCCAACCTGGTTGGGTCGGATCCGAGCCATATGAGCTGAAGGGCATTCTCCTCCTTTCTGAGAATGAACTGCAGACATCTCTTAACGTTTTGGATGAAAATGCTCGCACTACTGGAAACCTAAACTCAGGCCAAGCTCGGCCAACGTCTGCCCCGTTTCAGATGGGCAATTCTGTGCAGGATCAGCCTCAAGCTGATCTCTGGTTCGGAACAGGTCAACTGGACCGGTTTGGTCCCTCCGACCCACAGACCACCGATCTGAACCGGTTGGCTTTCCAAGCACCCCGTACACGTGTAAACTTATCCAGACTTAACACTAGGGGTACCAGCTTCGATATCGGAAATTTACAACAACTTTTCGAAGGCGATCGACTCGCTAATTTGATTGAACGCCTCTCAAGAGGTCGCACTTATCTGAGTGACGTGGATGACGTCAATCACACTCCTTTCACACAGAAAATCAGGAATTCTCGCAATCCCCCATACTTCAAACTTCCAGTTTTGGAGCCTTATAGCGGCAGGGCAGATCCCGCCGTGCATCTGATGCGATACAAATGGCACATGGAAGTTCAATCGGCATCAGAAATCATTATGGAAAAATGTTTTCCTCTCTTCTTGACTTATATTGCTGCTATATGGATTCGACAACTTACACCGGAATCAATCAACAGCTAAAATATGTTGGTTGCTCACTTTATTGAACAATGCACAACCCAAGAATGTCATGTCACTCACTACAATCAAGCAGAGGTCTGGAGAAACTCTTCGTTCATTCCTTGAGAGATTCAACGTTGTGGAAGCATTAGTTGATAAACCAGAACAATCTATGGTATTGATGGCAGTAGTATCCGGTGTTCTGGATACATTGGAGTTCAAAACCTCTTTGTACCGGGACCCACCGCGAGATCTCGGCGAATTCTATTATGAAGTAGATAGATTTCTGCGTAAGGAAGACGCAAAATCCAAGAAGGCTATTCTCGATGTCAACATGCTTAAAGGCGGAGCATCGTCTGATCTTGGAAAAAGCAATGACAAGGGCAAAGGCACAGCCCCTACGAAGAACGATCGCAACACTCAACCCCGGAGAGGACCCAGATATGAAAAGTACACTGAACTCAATTCAACTCTGACTGACATCTACATGGATACAGAGGGGGCCACCTCTTATCCAAGGCCTCCTAAGAGGGAGCCAACGCTAGCAAAGTGCAACTCTGGAAGGCATTGCATATTTCATGACATAGACGGTCATAACACAAATGACTGCAGGCATTTGCGAGATTCGATTGAGGATAGAATCAGACGAGGAGAGCTGTCCGAGTACGTCACATAACCAGCAGCGCCAGCATCTACCCTGGCGCTGCTACCACCTATTCCCTGGAGAGGGAACGATCCTGGACTATGCAATCGCGGGATTATCATTAACTTATCCCACTCAGCGGATCTATTCAGTTTGCTGGACTCCGGTCCGTAGTTCATGTTTTTAGGCGATTTCTCATCCTTCTTTGTTTTTTTGCATGTAATAAAAGTGGTCACATCAGCCCACACGCACACTGAAGAGGCTTGTGGTCTCCAGTCATGTCCGGTTAACAACCACTGCAATTTCATGAATCAATAATAAGCATTGAGCTCCGGCCTCGAACTGGACCCGTCCAGTATAAACAAATTTTCATCTGCGTTTCCTTGGTCGTTTTACCCCGGTAAGGCCGTCTTGGAACATCATACGCCTTTGCTTGTTCGGCTTACTCCAGTAAGGCCATCTTAGAATCTAATTAGCATCTCCTTGGTTGTCTTACTCCAGTAAGGTCGTCTCGGAACTATTCTTGCATTATTTGTTTTATCTTCTTACAGGTACAAACTTCTAGTTTTCTTGGATTTCTCTTGGCCTTAATACAATCATGCGCGATCGTCGGTTTTCTGGCCTTAATACGATCTTGCGTGATCGTTGCATTCTGGATTTCTATGGATTATAGACTTCTCATGTTATCCAGAACACATCTTCCTTCAGTCAGCAAGATATGTCCAGGGGTGAAAATAATATTGACACAAATTATGGTCAAAACTGTCGCACATGGAATTCCTGATTAGCAACTCGCTCTAGCATTAAGATCATCGTCAGAAGGCATAAAGCGATTTGGTCGAAGTCACATCACAAGCACAGAACGACCTGAAACTCCTAATAGATGACCATTTTTAGGCCTGAAAACATCAATTATGGAGATTTGCCTATAATTCTTGTAGCCCTCTGAATTAGCTTCGGGTAGAGCTTTCGTTTGGGCAAAACGAACTTACGGTTTGGAGGTTACACTCGTTTCCATAAACGCGCGCAGTACCGGAAAGCTTGGAATTAGCATAACCCTTTCGGGCCGGATCGGCATGGCGGTTCGGATCGAAGGACCCGGTTCGTGTAGACGGAAAACCAACTCGGTAGCATGTAACGAAGCAGCCTGGCATTGGAAACTTGGGTGTCTGATTGGGATTAGATCGGGGTAGGAAGACCCGACGTGCTACGGACCTCTGTACAGAAGTGCACACATGCATTTGGCTCAAAAAACCTGTTCGATTCGGATCTGATCCAAACCGACTAGACCTGCTTCTGTACACACTCAAGTTTGACCGATTCTTATGGGCTAGCCGCCTCCTATCCGCTCGGATCTGACGATATGCGGCATACCATGATTTGGAGAGGCTTTCTCTACCTTTTCCACTACATTTCGAGATTGATGGGATGCATGACACGTGGCATCCGGCCCGGGGCCTCTCCACCCTATAAATACGCTGTTTGAAGAATTTTCAAGGGGCGTTTTGGCCAATCTTCTACACGGCTACCACCATTACTGAGTGCAAGGATTTTGTACCTTCCTACATCCAAATTCTTCTCTTTCCTACACAATTAACGCGTGGATTGCATGATATAAACTCTTGTAATTTCAATTAACACACGGATTGTGTGCTTGCATGTAACTGATTCCTGTAATCTTTCAGTATAACAATAAGATTATAAAGTGGACGTAGGCTACATCTACAGCCGAACCACTATAAAAACCTCGTGTGTTCCCTGTTATTTTCTATTTTCTGCATTCTGAAAACTCTGTGATCTGCATTTGGGTGTTAATGCCATTTTTTTGGTCTGACACATACGGATCTGTAATAAAAGAAAATAGATTGAAAAAGAGAAAGCCTTGGAGATTTGCAAGTAAATTATGATATGCCTTATAATTACAACCAAGAAAAAAGATAAGATCTATTATGATATTGAAAACCGTCTTAGGAAGTTATTACATCATAATTAAGTGAATAAGAAGAAAAAAACACAACCTACTATGATATTATAAACTTGTCTCGAGGAAAGTAGAATATCACAAGAATGACTAGGGTCATGGGACGGATGCAATAGGTTAGACTCTGGTCATATGGCCGAGTCAATAAATAAAACTCAGGTCATGAGACTTGGTTTTGGAACTGAGTTTTGGGCATTATTAAATTTTTGTCTGCCAGAACCCGTACCGGCAGCATACAACTCAAGTCATAGGACGAAGGACTCATGTCATTGGGACTGAGATTAGCCATAGAATGTGGATTAGGGTAGAGAAGTCGTCAATTGGAGGACAACATTAGTGTGTATTCGTGATAATCGAGCATACGATTCATCGATGAAGTTAAACAATTTGCTACTACGTCCAACGCTGGATAGATGTTCGTTTGGTGGGACGACGGATGGTAAATTATTTTGTGCGGTTTCACGTCTGAGCAGGTTCTTAGGGACAAACTATCTTGCTAATTTGATGGTAGGCAGGAAAGATCGGACATTTAGGTAGAATTACAGGTTAATCCTAATAATACTTCTAATGTAGCAACTAATTGTGCAAACAATCTAAGAAAGCACATTAAGTTGTGCAAAGGTACTCTACCCTTGTAACACTAGAACTATTATCAAGTCTATCATCACTTAATTGTTTAAATTTCTAGTAATCACTTCCATTCAACACATTTTATGTCTGGCCCATTCTCCATTCTTTTCTTTTCTCCCCCATTAAGCTCACAAGGCAAAGAGTGATTCATACAGCTTGGATGATTCATCTTGGAAGTTCTTATTTTCTTCCTATGGATGTATTTTCTACCACTTTATGTCTTTCTATCTATTCTTGTTTGTATTAGTACTTGAGAGGGGAATGTTCGTTTTGTACTCTGATATGGTTATTGGGGCTGAGATTTTATGACATTAAGTTATTTTTTGAATAAAAGTATAATTTTAAATAGTAAGTTATTTATTTCTAAAATGTTTCAACTATAATTATATTTATGTCTTGTGAAACTTAGTCTCTGTGATGGTTTTATTATACCTAGATGCTTCACATTTCTTAGCCTGACTCATTCCGGGGTGTGTTAAGAGGCATGGGTTATCATATCTAGTATAAGAGCCTATGGTTAGAGGATTCCTAAAAATTGGTTTTAAAGTAAAGAATTTTTCATAGAAAACAGATTTTCAAAACAATAGTATTTGAGAACATTTTTTTACAAAAATCCCCTTAACTACAATAAAACCTTTCTGTGATTCTTTTGAATCTAAAATCATTATCTTTCCCTTGCACAAAATGGAAAATGCTCCTAATATTCCGAAGATCTTGGGTATCGTAATTCCTGCTTGGTTTCGTAAAATTTTCCAGGCTATAATACCAGCAGAGCCACAAGTAGATGTGCAAAGTCATGCACCCACGAGTGGCGTTCCTACAAGTCCACGAGTGGCATCTGATTTCTCCATGCTTTGCAAGGACTTTTCCAATTTAGGTTGTAGACCTTTTATGGGGACGGAGGCTTATATAGAGGCTTAGGCATGATTAAGGAGCTCAGAGAGGATATTTGGCTTACTGCGACTTGGAGATAGGGAGAGGGTTAAGCATACCTTTTGGCAGCTGAAAGGTAAATCTTCTTATTGGTTGGAGATGGAGATTAAGGCTGGAAGTTATGTTCGAAGATTTTCACAAGATGTTTGAAAGGTAGTTTCTGTCCTGATCTGAAGAGAGTATCCAGTTGGATACATTTATTAATCTGAAACAAGAAGATTTGTCAGTCAAGGAATATATAAACTAGTTCAATAAGTTATTAAGATTTGGTCTAGATCTCATCAATACTCATCATAAGAAAGCACCAAATTTAGCCAAGGGACTGAATCAACCCCTTTAATGGTTTTCGCTTACTATGTACCGATGGGAGCTATGTTTGAATGCCTAGCGGATATAGCTCTCATGTCATAGGTTGGCAAGGAAGATGTTAAGGAAGCTCAAAAAGAAGCGGTTCCGAAAAAATCTTAGAGTTAGAAAAGGAAAGGTGGTAACAATAAGAAGAACAGAGGACCCCAAAAGGACTAAACTCGGAAAGATAAGACATGTCAGAGTTATGGAATGGTTGGTCATTATGCTAAAGATTGTTGAAAGGCGTCAATGAAAGGAAATCATTACATATGTGATCATCCAGTACATTCCACCAGGACTTTCCCTTAGAGGACGGAAGTAGCGCAGAAGGCTGGCACTCAGTCAACTCATGTTTAGGTTCTGGAGACAATTCCATTTCCATTTTTATTCCCCTATCCGCACTCTGTTTGATTTGGGAGTGTCACACTCCTTTATTTCTAGCTCATTCGTGGGTTGTTTGCACTTAGACATCCCCCTAATCATGGATCCTATAGTTAACTCAAACCCCGTAGAAGGATTGGCACATTTATCCATGATATGCAGGGGTTTGAAAAATATGATTCAACGGGTAGAATTTAATGTGATGCTTACGTTTTGGGATTTTCAGATTTTGGGGATGGATTAGTTAGCCGCTTACGTGGGTATCTTGGGCTACAAGAGGAGGGTAATAAGGCTAGGTACATGTAGCGGACGAACCCTTGAAAGTTCTTTAACCCTAAAGGGTCAGTTCTGTTGAGTTACTGTATTCTCTTGATGTATATCTAAACGAGATTGATCTAGTTCCCTAGTTCAGGATTTCCTATAGGTATTGGAGGACATGAGAGGGCCACCTCTTAAGAGAGATCAAGTTCCAAATTTGCCTTAATGACAATGCTAAACCGATGACATTACTTATGAGACATATTGCTCCGATGGAAAGGAAATAATTGAGTAAGAAAATAGGTGAGCTCTTGGAGAAAGGCTTTATTAGACATAGTATCTCTGAGTAGAGGGCACCAACCCTCTTTGCTACAAAGATGGATGGTTCCCCCAGATTTTTTGAGGATTATCAAGAATTAAATAAGTTCATGAAGAAGAACTATTACCCACTCTCTCGGATAGACTATCTCTTTGACCAATTTATAAGAGATACAATGTTTTCTCGGTTGGATTTGATTACTGGTTTCATCAACTTAGGGTAGTAGAGGACAACGTAGATGAGAATACATTTCAGATGCAGATGGATTCTTCGAGTGGTTGTTTATGCCCTTCAAATTTACCAATGCTCCAGCATACTTTGTAGAGTTGATAAGTAGAGTTTCTCGAGACGTCCTAAATAGGTTTGTCATGGTTGTTGTTGATGATATTTTAGTTTTCTCGAAGAATGAGGAGGACCATTCCATGCACTTGGAGAAGTTTTGTATATCTTCAAGTGTATAGGCTAAGTGCAAAATTCTTGAAATGTCATTTTCGTAGGAAAGAGGTAAGCATCTTGGATCATATAGTCTCTGGAGAGGTTTGGCTGTAGATCCCGCCAAGGTGGTGGCGTTACAAGATTGGAAAACCCCTAAGAATGCAATCTAGGTTAGAAGTTTTCTTGGTTTGAAGAGTTACTAGCGAAAGATTATTGAGGAATTCATGAAGATCTCATTACACTAACCCGTCTTAACTAGAAGAATCTAGCATTCGTTTAGGATGATGATTGTGAAGATTCTTTCAATAAGCTTAAGAGAGCCTTTACCCGTCCACCCATGTTAGTATTTCTGGATGGTACTAAGTCATTTATAGTTTACACCGACATATCTAGTACTAGCTTACGTGATGTTTTGATGTAAGAAAGGAGGGTTGTATGTTATGAAAGCAAGAAGTTGAATATCCACGGTAGAAACTACCCCACTCGTGACTTGAAATTAGCTGCCATTATATTTGCACTCAAGTCTTGGTGACACTATCTTCTCGGTGAAGAGTTTGAGTTGTTCATGGATTGCAAGCCATTTAAATGTCTATTTTCCTCAAAATGATCTGAAATTGGGACAACTGTGATGGATGGAGTCCTTAGCATCGTATGATTTTGAGATCTCTTATACCCCTGATTGACATCCACTTTGAATGCCATATTGTCAGATCCATCAGATATCACTAATTGACATCCATAAAAATATTTTAGCGTCCAAGCTAAGAGAACGGCCATTCTCCGCCATCAACCGAAATACGTTTGTAAAAATCAATGTACGTGATCCTTTTGGAAATACTCTGTCAGACATTCGTCCATACAAGTTGTCATGGGACTAGACAAACCGAAGGCACTCTCCTACTGCATCCTAGGAATCACCCTATAGATCGATAGTGAGTAGTCCTTGCAATTCGTCGATTTCAACCACGACAGGATCACCATCAAAATATCTCGAGGCGCGACTCCAAAGAATTCGACGAGTAGTCCTTTCGCTTTTGAAGATCCACGGTCTTCACTGCTCCATCTTCAATCCGTATTTCTATGTTTTCGTATTTGTTGGTTCAGAATGGTTTTCGAAAATAAGTTTGAGCCCGGTCTTTCCGTACCAACAATCGTATAGGCCAGATTTGATAGTCTGTCATTTAACTATCAAAATAAAACAACCACTCATCCATAAAAGAAAATTCAATTCACTGATTAATATCCATTATCATTTTAGCCTCTTTTTACTCAACTATTCGTTAATTTAAAACTTCTCTATTTTCCCCAACTTAGGAATACTCATTTCTTCTTTTTATATTTATATATAAGGATATTCAAAAGCCTCTTTCATTCTAAAATTCTTTTAAGCACATATTTTTCATTTCGGTCATTAGTTCCTAACTTTAACTAGTAAGAGAATAATTACCTAAGTATCAACCCCGAAGGCCAAAACCAACATCAGATCGATACTCAGAAAACTGTTCAACTCACTAATCTCCAGTTAGTTTCTAATTTCCTTAATTTTATTTCTAACTTTTAACGAATAGAAATTCCAGTTATTCATTATCACTTTAACCGGGATATTTATCTCAAACTTATCATCATTTCAAATATTTTACTTAAAATATGATTTACAAAACGTTGCTACAATTATTATCGAATATTTCATTTCAAAGATACGATTTGCAAGCCATTTTCTAAAACATTATTTGTCCACTAAATTTTATTTTGACCTTTACAAAACCAGGTTATATAGTGTCTTGATTCCATAAATAATTTTATAACATCTTCTTAGATTTATTATATTCGTCTCAGTTTTATTCAATAACTTCATTTCATAAAAATATTCGTATATAAATATCATTTGCCAATTCTTACTGTTCATATTTTTTTAACTATAAATCTTATATAAAATTCTTTAATATAATATAGACTATATTATTCAAATTAGTCCGACTTAAATTCAAATAGAAATTATAATTTAAAAACAACTCTTCTTACCCTTCATTCATTTGCAAAATATTTGCTTTACCCCTTTTTCATTTCAATTGTGAAATGCAATTCATATTTGACTTATTTAGCCAATTATATTCCATACTTACAAAATTCAACTTTCATTTATAACTTCTAGTTATAGAGTTGTCTTATATTCCCTTTGCACTTGAAAAAAATTCACATCTATTTCAAATACCGGTTTCAAATCCGATTTCTATTTTCCTTCCAAATTCTCACTCAAAATATATTTCTTCAAAATCCTCCAATAACAATAACTTCGCTTCTTTTATCGATGTCCCTTATAAAATTGACTTTTCCAAAATATTTGTTTTAAACAAATATTTACTTTTTAAATTCTATTTATAATTCAGATTTCAAATGAACATTTCTATTTGAGAATAAATATTTTCTTTAAACTGTTTTTATATTTTAATTTTCTATTATGAAATTCATATATTATTGACGGCAATTCAAATTATCCACAACCAAGGTCTAGCTCTATTTACACATCCAAACACTCACCATAAATGTGAAAATATATAACCATAAATTATAAATGTTGAGGGATCCAGTTAGATCCCTCCAATCTGTTTTTTCTGCATCCATGGATGTTAGTCAATAATAATAATACCCATTCTGCTTCGAGTAAGGATATCGCGGTATAAAAGGTCATCCACTATATATATTATAGGGTGCATAGGGAAATCATCCGCTAATGGTACTGCGGGCATCCGCTAATTGTACTATGGGAATTATCCAATCACCAATCCCTAATATTATTATTATTATATAATATGAATATATACTATTACCACTTTATATCAATCAATTATCATCCATCAAGCAATAAATAAATTTTAAACTATTAAAAATAGTTCCAATAAATTAACTGAGTGAGTTTAACTCACCTCGTTTTTCTTCTGTCGAATATCCAATTTAGTGCCTTATCGTCTCAGTTATGCAGCTACTTCATTGTCTTGAATCAATTTATCGCCTACGATTATTTTATTTATAGATTAAATATTTATTTAAATGAACTACTTTAAATAATATTTCTATGTAATTTAAATTATAAAAGAATGTATACCTTGCTAATAACCGCCCTTCTTCTTTTCAACATTCATATCCTTTTTCGAACTACTTCTGCACCATCCATATTGATCTCAACCACGCCGGCAACCTTTGTCAAGTCATTTTGACTTCTGGCATCACCATTGGACAACCTTCTTCCATTTGATTACCCAACAAAACTTGCTGAAATTCTTCAAACATCAGTTTCCAATGTTTCCAGACACACCTCCCACCAAGCCATTTGAATCATTGTTGAACAACTACTATCCCCGTGTAAACAAAACTAAACCCCCTCCCCCCCACATCACATATGCAACCATTGAACTAAATTCCAAGTTCATCCATACTCCCCATTAGCCAAATGTTATTCGTAAGTTCATCGGTAGTTTGACATTAAACATTTCCCCAAACAAAGCAGTCTCAACTCCTCTAATTCAGAAATAACAGTGATCAAATTTCGTACCTTGATTATAATCAGTTTGAAAACTAGTCACCACGTTCATCGGCAACTCCTTACTGTACCCAGACAACGCAACTTGCTCCAAAGCTTTTCACTGTCGCCACCAACCTTGCTTATTATCCATGAGTTCAAACCCAACTTTGTTAGTAAATCAAACACCGCAGACCCAAAATCGTGACTAATTCCATCGTTGCTTGCCCAGTTACCCATCTCGCAATCGCTTTTGAATCTGTTCCCAATCATCCACGTTGCCGACTTAAGCACCCAGTCCATCATCGCACCCCCTTTTCATTGTTGTTCAACTCACTGTCCTTCCTTCGAACACCCCCTCATCAACAAGCTCCTCCAGAACATCTTCGAGCGTGAGGGCTTCTTCCAGTTCCATCGTGATATCATTTTCGTGATCTTCGTATACCGAGTTCAGACTGCGAGCCTCAAATTTATACGATTTAAATCGCGATGTTGTGCCTTGAATAATTCCACAGTTGTTTCAACGCGATCTCCTATTTCTGTTCCTTTTTTCTGAGGAATGAATTCCATTTAAAAGTAGATATTTCCTTTTTTTATCGGCTATTTGATTGATTGGAAGAATAAACGAAGAGGAATGGCTTTTAATTGATTTAGATTTTTCATTTCGATTTTATACACAGTGGAGGATTTTCTTTGAATGAGGAAAAGAACAGAGGACTTGGATGTATTCTTTGGTTTCGGGATGAAGAATTACAAAGCGATGGGTTTAATTTATAGCTGCAGAGAGAACGATAAGGGAGACGTCTTTCAGTAGGGATTAGAAGTAGCCATAGCTTACCATTTTTGCGAGGCTTAAGGGAGAAGGAAACCTTTAGAGGTGATGGTGAAAAGAGAGGATGGGGAATAGCTTGCCACATAGTTGTGTTAAGATATATAGGTCGCCCCCTATTTTTGTTTATTTTATTTTGATTTTATTTTATTTTTATTTTCGGTTGAACGAGTGTGGTTTCACCCTATTTAAAATATCATGTGCTATCAAACTCCAATTTGAACGCAACGAATGACATCCCTAGGGTTCCACCCCTATTATGAACAAAATGGAACGTGTTTCGTGGTCTAATTCGACTATATACAGAAGATACTAAATTAAATTGATAATTTAACATTAAATTTGATTTAATATATATTGACTCAAATATGAACAATTCTATTGAAAACAAATTTTCATTATCATACATATTTTCAAGCTGAATTCATACAACTTTTAGAATAAACTAATATGAATTTAAATCTCCATATTATATTCTTCAGTTAAACCAATATTAAATTGATTTAAAATCAATTTATTTTTATTGAATAAAGCATTACGGTTTATAAATGATTTCACAGCGACTATTTGGATATTTGATTTGGCCATAACTCTCAGTATAAAATACGAAATTCCGATTTTTCTCTTTCACAAAAAAACTATGCTTCAACAGATTCGAATATTTCTTGTTTCGGTGAATTTCAGTTTATAACGAACACTGTACACTCAGTTGAAGTTCAAATCGTAAATTACGAACTATTGCGCCATTTCGAGCTCGTTTATATTAAATATGTATGCGTTTCAAACTTCGATTTATTTAATACAAAAATTCATTTATTTTACGAATTCAATATTTGAACTAATTTAAATATTTAAATATAAATCGACAAAAATGCGGGACACTACATTCCTTCCCCCTTAAAAGAATTTCGTCCCCGAAATTACTAAGTAGGAAATGTAGCTATACCTTATTCACTTCTCCCAATCCACTAATGTAGCTCAACGCTCACTTCAACATCGTTACTACTCAACCAACTTACTAATTCCAATTTCACTGCAAAAATTCTTAACACCGATTAACTTTTTGTTAACAAAAATTTTCAAAACTGTTGAAAATTTTCTAACTCCTTAAATTTCCAAAAAATTTCGCCTAAGTCTCCTTTGTACGAGTTGATCGACACAACTACAAATGCCTCTATGGGCCTTCCTCAATCAAAAAGAAATTTAAAAAGCAAGCGGCTTGCCAAATAGACTCATAAAATCCCATATTGAATTAAACATGTACCTTTTTATCGGTCATCTCATATTTATTCTTCATACTTGCTTCTATATAATAAACCTATATAATCATATGCACATCCCTTTCTATTCGATCTCAATCAATTTAACTTTTTACCTCCACTTTGCCAATTTATCCATTAATTGGTTCTTTCGCTCAACTCATGATGTTTTAAACAATAATGTTTAAATATGTATATACTTGCTTACTACAAGTTGAGTTTCAATTATAGCCTAAGTTCCAATTTTTATTTTCAATTTACACATTCAATTAAATTTTCACTTGAGTTCCAAGTTTTATTTTTAATTTATGAGTCCATATAAATTTTGAGTTCAAATTTCAATCTCAATCAAACTTAATTTGATTTCTTCTCCATCCAATTTCTATTCAACTCAAATTTATACAATTCAAGTTTATTCTTAGTACACATTCACTTCTTATTTTACTCAATACACTCAAACTGTATGCATCGAGCTCTATTTAGCCAATTAATTCATATTTCAACTTGAATTTACGAATTTTCATTCCGTACAGATTCAATTTCGTTTTGGTTTAGTATGGTTTTAATTTCAGTCCAAATCTGCTTAACTTTCTTTTCAGCCAAGTTCCAATCCATGCAATCCATTAAAATAGAATTTGTTTTTCTTAGTTTCCAAATTATACCCAAGTTTTGATTTTTATTTCCAAAATCATTTACTTCTTCTGGTTATATTAAACCATTCCAATTTTCCATTTGACTTTCATTCAAATCAACCAAGCAATCAAATACCAACAAAATTTAAGAAAACTATTTTTTTCATATACAAAAATAAATTTGGGTAAAAATATTTCATACCCACTTTTCAAAATAATATTGCATCAATTTCCAGTTAAAAATTAAACCAATCAAGTGACACAATACAAAACGTTTTTATAAAATATACAAATACGCTCTCATAAATATATACACTCAACTCAATTTAGGGTATTACTAACCCTATCTCTATCGAGTTACACCACGGAGCCAAGGTTATTCCTAAACCATTTCTCTGATACCACTGTAACGAATCAAGGAATTCGAGTAGGCTTGTCAACTATCCTCTCCTCCCCCAAGGCAGAGGGTTATCCTCCCCCCATGGCTTACAGAGTTACCCCATCACTTGTTTTACGACCAGCCTTTCGACTTCACAACCAACCCTCCCCTACTTTCGAGGGACATGTAGAGGCAAGAGTCTCCCATCCGCCACCTAACGCGAAGCGAGAACCCTCTATCATGCGTACCCAGCACACACAACCAGCAACAAGGAATGGTTTTTAATTAATTTAGATTTTTCATTTCGATTTTATACACAGTGGAGAGTTTTCTTTGAACGAGGAAAAGAACAGAGGACTTGGATGTCTTCTTTGGTTTTGGGATGAAGAATTACAAAGCGATGGGTTCAATTTATAGCTGCAGAGAGAACGATAAGGGAGACGTCTTTTAGTAGGGATTAGAAGTAGCCATAGCTTCAGAGTACCATTTCTGCAAGGCTTAAGGGAGAAGGAAAATTTTAAACGTGATGGTGAAACGAGAGGACGGGGAATAGCTTAGCGCATAGCTGTGTTAAGATATATAGGTCGTCCCCTATTTTTGTTGTTGTTTATTTTATTTTGATTTATTTTTATTTTTATTTTCGGTTGAACCAGTGTGGTTTCACCCTATTTAAAATATCACGTGCTATCAAACTCCTATTTGAATGCAACGAACGACATTCCTAGGGTTCTACCCCTATTCTGAACACATTGGAACATGTTTCGTGGTCTAATTCAACGATATACAGAAGATATTAAATTAACTTGATAATTTAACATTAAATTTGATTTAATATATATTGACTCAAATTATGAACAATTCTATTGAAAATAAATTCTCATTATCATATACATTTTCAAACTGAATTCATACAACTTTCAGAATAAACTAATATGAATTTAAATCTCGATACTATATTCTCCAGTTAAACCAATATTAAATTGATTAAAATCAATTTATTTTATTAAATAAATCATTACGGTTTATAAATGATTTCACAACGACTATTTGGAAATTTGATTTGACCATAACTCTCAATATAAAATACGAAATTCCGATTTTTCTCTTTCACAAAAAATTATGCTTCAACAGATTCAAATATTTCTTGTTTCGGTGAATTCCAATTTTATAATGATTTCTGTACACTCAATTGAATTTCAAATCGTAAATTACGAACTACCACGCCATTTCGAGCTCGTTTATATTAAATATATATATGTTTCAAACTTCGTTTTATTTAATATAAAAATTCAATTATTTTACAAATTTAATATTTAAACGAATTTAAATATAAATCGATAAAAATGCGGGACGTTACACATATGATGATAATAATTTAGTATGAGCAAAAAATTTGCATTTAGTGCGTACACTATAGACATTTAGTTTGATGAAAATACAAATTATTATCTTTTATTATACTAAAATACACAAAATATAAATAGTAATCTTGAAGAAACCATCGATAATTTTCAGATGTGGATGTCTTTGTAGTCGCATTTGCATCCCCTTTCCTAGATTTTAGAGACTTATCTGCTTTACAATATGAACGCAGATGGATTTCTGTGTTTTTGGGTATCAAGTGACAATCATACTAAGGACATAAATCAAAACTTTACATTTACTACGTACCTTTGTTATAACAAGCTTAGCATAGGTGCAAATAAAAGCGAGTAAGCATCCAAATAGCCAATACTCTTCTCTTTGTACCTAAATATGTACGCAACAAAAAGGATTGGACATAATAGTAGAACAACAAGAAATTGATCATGTTAAACAAATAGAATTTATCAAACTTGTATCCCAAATAAATATGCTATGCTAAAATACAATTATCTTGCATGCCTAACAATCATACAAGCATGAATAGTCAGACATGTATCAACAGTAAAACATCTGTAACGACCCGCATTCTACGCATCGAAGGATCGTAGAATATTTATTTCTTTCACATGTGAAGTCGTATGGTCATGTAACTTTGGGAGACGACTATTGGGGTCATTTCCCATGTTCATTATTTTTGTCGATTTTTAAATGACCGTTTTGCCCCTAGCTGATCTTGTTTTAGCCAAAACTTTTGACTGAAAAGGAGTTTTGACCTGAAACCACTTCCATTAGATTTGGATGATGGTTTACCTTTCCGTAGAGTGGTCACATTAGCCAAACGGACTCACCGTTTGGGAGATATGACTGAAACAAGTTTCAGATGGTGAAAAACAGCTTAATTGGGCTTAACCGGAGTGATTAACAGCTAGGCCAAACGATAATTTCGGGATTTGGAGTATCTAAAGGGCTATTAGGGTTTAGAGAACACCCTTTTTCTCACTTTCACAGCAGCCACTTTCATTCTAGGAACCTTGGTAATGGCTTCCAACATCTAAAACATCCCAAATCACCTCCTAATCGCTAATTAAGCCAAATCTACATCAAATCAAAGAGGATTAGCACAAGAATCGAGGTAGAACTGCTGTATAGCCTTGGGAACAGCGCCATAACAGAGATTTATTTCAGATCTAAAGTTAATTTGTGGCCAAGGTGAGTGATTTGCATAGTTCCTCACTAATTATGGTTAATTAAGAGTAATTAGTGATAATTAGCGAATTTATACATGTTAAAAATCTGGAAAAATATTTATAAAATTCGAAATGATGTTTTAAGCCTCTATTAGAAAGTTTGGATAATTTGGTTAAGTTTTGCTAATCATATCATTAGTTGTGCCTAAACATGATTAAGGGAAAATAAGGATTTTGGCTATGTTTGATCCATTTTAATACATCATATTGTTTTTTTGATGTTTGTGGTTGATTATACATGTGCTATGACTGTATGGTGTGTTTTGTGATTGATTAGAACTGTTAGATTGGTCGAAAACTCCGTCGTATGGCGTAAAACAGTCGCTGGAAAGGTTACAGAAAATGTGCAGAGTTTCAGACCGAATCAGAGCGGATTATAGGGCTCAGATCGGATCGGTGGATCAGGCAAGGGGAATACAAACCGGATCAGAACTTGGCACTAGCTGGGCCTTGGCAAGAAGGAGGGCCATTTGCAAAGAGTTGGAGTTAGGTTGGGAATCAGATCAGAGCTGAGTAGGGGATCAGATAGGAAGCAAGGGCGTGGAAATAGGATCGGACTAGAGCTAGGGAGCGGGATCGGATTGGAGGACCAAGCTTGGAGCTGGAGTTGGAGTGAAGTACCGAACTGGATCGGGACCCATGAGCTCCGAACTGAACCGACTAAATGAAAAGGGGAGCACCGAACCGACTGAAGTGGAATGATGGGAACTATCAACCCGAACCAACCTGAAGTGGAACACCGAAACGAACGGGAAGCCTAGGAGTGATGTATTCGAATTGAACTGACTGAAGTAAGCCGAACCGAACCAGTTTGGAGCTACGATTACGTGATGACTCTTCCGAAGACCAACTCCAATTCAACCAAAACCCGAGATGCAAAGGAAGCCCAAATGGGAAGTAAAACTCAAGATCCAGTGGGGAACTAACGAGTTAACTTCATGAGTTGGGCTTTGCTGCGGGACGTGTGCTAAGGGGTTGTCGATGTCTATGACTTTGGATCACTATGTGTAGGGGGTACGTGAACGGATTTAGGACCACAGTGGTCTAGGTACGACTAATGGGCTATAGACCAATGAAACGGGATCATTTGTAAAGATTTAGCCATGACTCCGTGGGGTAAGCTTGATGGTAGCAGTAGTCGTACAAGTCGATCTCCGACACTACTTCGATAGGTCTAGTGGTTGAGAGTGGTGGACATCGTATGCTTTACGCGCTGAGTGAGAGGACGTAAGGATGGTTGCCATGCTTGATTTGTTTGCCATCACTATGACATGCACACCCCCACCCCCGTATTCTTCATACCATGTGTTAGTGGCACCTTAGAGTATTGCACAGTATGTAGTGCTAACTCTTTGGTTGTAGGTCCAGTTTCAGGTATGGTTTAATATACCTGTTATTGTTCCATTTTGCTACTTATCGCTCATACCAGACTTTTGTCGGACTCAGAGTTTTATGTATCTTCTTATTACTCTGGGTGCTCTCACGAGCAGATTAGAGACATGTTAGCTGGTGATGCACGAGTAGCTGTACCAGAGACGACAAGGAGGCTTCAACGTATGATATATAGATATCCTCCCTGTGTCACTGCTGTCACTACTTTGGGCATTAGTAGTGCACCCTTCCTTTGTTTTGCTGTAGAGACAATTTTAAAAATTGTAATAATGATGATGTGGAACATAAGCTGTATTTGGATTTTCCGCTGCTATGATGTTCAGTTTCAGCTTATGCACTGTCTCACCTGTTTTATGTCAAGTATGTTAGTGATATATTTTATTCCCTGCGCTGTGTGACATTCCACAGGTTCTTTATTAGTTCATTCTCTTCTTTCCTTTCTTTGGCGACCGTTCCGGGCTAGTCGGGCATGTGTACAGCGCACTTTCGGAGGAAATGCCGACTGGTGCGGGGCGGGCCGTCACACTTGGTATTAGAGCTCTAGGTTGCGTAGTTAACCTAGGGAAAGACACCAGGGGGAGATAATACGTATATGAGTGCGCGTATTTGTGATTATTTTGGTTTTCAAAAGCTATATATATACTATTATTATATCTAAGGATGAAGTCGCGCTGCACTGGCACCACTATGGAGATGGTTAATCATTTTCTCTTTACAGATTGAACGATGAGCCAATACGCAAGAGGTGCCGGTAAAGGAGCCAATAATGGGAATGCTGCTGACATGAGGACGATGTTTACTGACCTTATGAGGGAGATTCTTAGAGATGTTCAGGGGGCAGCTCCTAATGCTGGTACTGGTGGTGGTCCAGCGGTGCAGGCGGCCTAGGGCCGATTTCGCCAAGCTGAACAAGGATTATACTAGTCTTGGTGGGAAGCCGTTCCACGGAACGGAGTCGCTACGGATGTTCAAGATTGGTTGGATAGCTGTGAGCGTATCTTCAAAGACTTGGGTATCGAGGATGCGATGAAAAGAAAGCTAGCGTCCCGTTAGTTGCAAGGACGAGGAATGAATTGGTGGAATGCTATAAAGGCAGCTACTCCCGAGGATCAGATTACTTTGGGATTAGTTTAAGGCCCGATTCGGTGAGAAATTTATCCTAGCTGCCCAGAAGTCAGAGTTGTTTAGGAAATTCCTGGAGCTCAAGCAGAATGGTAGGGCAGTCTCGAAGTACATTGCAGAATTCGATACTTTATCGAAGTATGGATTATCCCTCATTGACACTCCCGAGAAAAAGAATGAGAAGTTTATAACAGGTTTTGGATCAGTACTTGGGGGGAAAGGCTTATTAACCACATCGATGAGACGTTGAATCGATTGTGGGGAAAGCTTTGAGGTCAGAGAGCCTTTACCCTAAGTCGAAGACTGAGGTTGCATCTGCAAAGGAGCCAAAGCCGCAAGCAAGTGGTGGAGGCAAGAATGATTCTCAGAATAAGAGAAAGCAGAATCAGACCAAGGATGGCTAGATGAAAAAGAATAAGGAAGATGTTGAGTGCTTCAGCTGTGGTAAGAAGGGTCATTATGCTAGTAATTGTTGGGCCAAGCCAGCGGATAGAAAGTGCTTCAACTGTGGCCAAGTGGGACATCACAAGGACAAGTGTCCGCAACCCCCTAAAGAAACCAGATGGTGAAAGCATATGCCCTTAATGTTGTTCCTTCTTCGTCGAATGCCCCAACTGCGGCGGGAGAAAGGAAAGAATGTCATTATTCAAGGTATGCTTTCTGTTTATGATGTTCCTGTTAGAGTTTTGTTTGATACGGAGCTTCCAGTTCCTTCATATCTAGTGACTTGGTAGATAGGTTGGGATTGGAACCCGAGATCGTCGATAGACCTTTAGCAGTGACGAACCCGATTGGTGGTTCGACTAGCCTTAGCATGATTTTCCGTAATGTGGTCTTATCGAGTCATGGACGCATGTTTGTTTGTGATTGCTTTGTTTTGGGCTTTAACTAGATTTGACATTATTTTGGGAGTCGATTGGCTCCAAAGATACAGGGTGGTGGTAGACTGTAAGGGCTTTTTAGTGATAGCTAGAGCGGATGATGGGTGGAGGGTAGTGTTTGTGGTCTACCTAATGATGGGGTAATGGCCAGTTTTCTAAATTCCCTCGACATCCCGCATGACGAGTTGTCAGGTTTTCCCGTGGTTGGCCAGTATCCGGACGTCTTTGTGGAAGTGACCGGGCTTCACCACATCGAGAGATTGAGTTCCGTATTGATTTAGTGAAAGATGCCAGACCTACAGTGATGCCACTTTGTCGTATGGCGCCAAGGGAGCAGCGAGAGCTCGGGGTGCAAGTAATCGAACTTTTGAAGAAGGGATTTATCAGAAGAAGTGTTTCTAAGTGGTGAACACTAGTTGTGTTTGCTACCAAGGAAGATGGTTCCCTTAGATTATGTGTGGACTACCGCAAGCTGAATAAGGTGACGAGGAAGAATAAGTATCCTCTATCGTTGATAGATGATTTTTTTTGATCAGTTGAGTGGCGCGAGAGTATTCTCTCAGTTGGATCTCGCGATAGGTTTTCATCATCTTTGAGTGGAAGCTGAGAGTATAGCTAAAACGGCATTTCGGACGCCGTCTTGATTTTATGAGTGGTTGGTCATGCCATTTGGGTTGACCAATGCACCAACATATTTTGTGGATCTTATGAATAGAGGATTCAGAGATTAGTTGGATAAGTTTGTTCTTGTGTTCATGGACGATATTCTTGTTTATTCGAGGACAGAGGAAGAGCACAAGGAACACTTGAGGATAGTGATGGAGGTGTTAAGAAAATACCAATTGAAAGCAAAGTTTTCTAAGTGTCACTTCTGGAGAAGCGAAGTGAGATTCTTGGGCCATGTTGTTTCAGAAAATGGTATCGCTGTGGACCCTATGAAGGTGGCTACGGTACAAGATTGGTCTTCGCCCAAGAATGCAACGGACATAAGAAGTTTTCTTGGGGTTAGCTGGATATTATCATAAGTTTATCCAAGACTTCTCCAAGATAGCAGCACCGTTGACTCAGTTGACCAAGAAGAATCAAACTTTCGTCTGGGACGAAAAGTGTGAGAATGCATTCAAGAGTCTAAAGGACAAGTTGACCATGTGCACCATGTTTAGTCATTCCTAAGGGGAATGAAGAGATGACGGTATACACGGATGCATGTGGTACCGAACTAGGTGCTGTATTGATGCAAGGAGGTAAGGTTGTAGCTTATGCAAGTCAGCAATTGAAACCGCATGAGAGAAGATACCCTACCCATGATTTGGAAATTAGCAGCGATCGTATTCGCATTGAAGATGTGGAGACATTATCTCTTGGGAGAAAAATTTGAGTTGTTTACTGATCATAAATCGTTAAAGTATCTCTTCTCTCAGAAGGATCTAAATCTCTGACAGCAAAGGTGGTTAGAATTCTTAGCTTCCTATGATTTTGACATCGCGTATACACCAGGGAAGGGCAATGCGGTGGCTGATGCATTGAGTAGAAGACATGCCAGTTTAGGGCTATGTTTCTAGAATGGAAGCAACTAGAGTACATCGCGGGGTATGATTTCAGACCAAAGTACGAATTGGATCCAGAAATGTTAGCAAGTTTGACGATCAGACCCACTTTGATGGAGTGGATTGGTTACAGTCAGAGGAACGATCCTAGCCTATTGGAAATCATCTCAAAGTTAGAGTTGAGAATCGACAAAGAGATGAGCAAGTATGGGCTTGATCGAGATGGATGGCTTAGGAAGAATGGAAGACTAGTTGTACCTAATGTCAATGGATTGAGAGATGAAGTGCTTAGAGAATGTCATCACTCAAAACTGACTATATACCCTGGTGGTAACAAGATGTATCGAGACATGAAGCAAACCTACTACTTGGAAGGGATGAAAAGAGACATTGGGAAGTTTATATCGAAATGCATGAATTTCCAGCTAGTTAAAGCTGAGCAAAAGAAGCCTAGTGGTTTGTTACAACATTAGAGATTCCAGAATGGAAATGGGAACAAGTCTCGATGGATTTCATTGATGGGTTACCAATGACTAGATCGGGCCATGATAGCATTTGGGTGATTGTGGACCGATTGACTAAGAGTGCAAGATTTATACCCGTCAAGTCGAACAGAACGGCAGCTAAGTTAGTTGAACTATATGTAAAGTGGGTAGTGAGATTTCACGGAATACCCAAAGGCATTGTGAGTGACCGAGATCCGTTGCTTACTAGTGGATTTTGGAAGAGCTTACAAGAGGCGTTAGGATCAGAATTACATCTCGGTACCGTGTATCATCCTCAAACCTATGGTCAGACATAGAGGGTGAATCGAGTGTTAGAAGATCTCTTGAGAGCTTGCATATTGGACTTTGGTGGATCATGGGATGACCATTTGCATCTAGTAGAGTTTGCATATAATAATAGTTATCAATCCAGTATTGGTATGGCTCCATTTGAAGCTTTGTATGGAAGACCGTGCAACTCACCGTCATGTTGGTTAGAAACTGGTGAGAAGTTTGTGCTTGGACCAGATGTGATAAGAGAAATTTCAGCTAAGATTAAGGTTATCCAACAACGAATGAAGGCTGCACAAGATAGGCAGAAAAGTTATGCTGATAAGAGGAGAAGAGAATTAAAGTTCTCCATTGGCGACTTGGTGTTTTTCAAAATTTCTCCGTTGAAGAGCGTGATACGATTTGGCAGGAAAGGCAAGTTAGCACCAAGATTTATTGGACTATTCCCAGTTCTCGAGCAAATTGGGATTTCGGCGTATAAATTTGAATTACCAGAGAAGATGGCAGGAGTTCACAATGTATTTCATGTTTCCTAGTTAAGGAAGTTCGCACACGACCCAGATATGACTATTTCACCTGATCAGTTGGATGATATCGAAGTTGAACCCGAGGCGGTTGGGAACCGCAAGCCTATGCGTATTGTTGGGAACGATACGAAGTAACTTCGAAGGAAAGCGGTGAATCTAGTCAAAGTTTAGTGGGGCGAGAATGAGAATGACCGTACTTGGGAGACAGAGGAGAGCATTAAAAAGACGTATCCAGAACTCTTCGCCTGGTAAGATTTCAGTTTCGATTTAGTCTTTCCGCATGCTAGGATAGGCTTGTTTTGTTTGTTTTGCATGTTTGATTGTTGTATGTGGCTGGTAGGCATGCGAGATCCTTTGTATGTTTTGGGTTAAGGAATATCGGGGACGAAATTTCTTAAGGGGGGAGAGTGTAACGACCTGCATTTTACGCATCGAAGGATCGTAGAATATTTATTTCTTTCACATGCGGAGTCGTATGGTCATGTAACTTTGGGAGACGACTATTGGGGTCATTTCCCACATTCATGATTTTTTCCGATTTTTAAATGAATGTTTTGCCCCTAGCTGATCTTGTATCGGCCATAACTTTTGATTGAAAAGGAAACCACTTCCATTAATTCGGATGATGGTTTACCTTTCCGTAGAGTGGTCACATTAGCCAAACGGACTCACCGTTTTGGAGATATGGCTGAAACAAGTTTCAGATGGTGAAAAACAGCTTAATTGGGCTTAACCGGGTGATTAATAGCTAGACCCTCGGGATTTGGAGTATTTAAGGGCTGTTAGGGTTTAGAGAACACCCTTTTTCTCACTTTCATAGTAGCCACTTTCATTCTAGGAACCCTAGTAATGGCCTCCAACATCTAAAACACCTCAAATCACCTCCTAATCGCTAGTTAAGCCAAATCTACATCAAATCAAAGAGGATTAGCACAAGAATCGAGGTAGAACTGCTGTATAGCCTTGGGAACAGCGCCATAACAGAGATTTATTTCAGATCTAAAGTTAATTTGTGGCCAAGGTGAGTGATTTGCATAGTTCCTCACTAATTATGGTTAATTAAGAGTAATTAGTGATAATTAGCGAATTTATACATGTTAAAAATCAAGAAAAATATTTATAAAATTAGAAATGATATTTTAAGCCTCTATTAGAAAGTTTGGATAATTTGGTTAAGTTTTGCTAATCATATCATTAGTTGTGCCTAAACATGATTAAGGGAAAATATGGATTTTTGACTATATTTGATCCATTTTAATAAATCATATTGTTGTTTTGATGTTTTTGGTTGATTATACATGTTGCTATGACTGTATGGTGTGCTTTGTGATTGATTAGAACTGTTAGATTGGTCAAAAACGCCGTCGTATGGCGTAAAACAGTCGCTGGAAAGGTTGCAGGAAATGTGCAGAGTTTCAAACCGGATCGGATCGGATTATAGGGCTCGGATCGGATTGGTGGATCGGGCAAGGGGAATATGAACCGGATCGGAACTTGGCACTAGCTGGGCCTTGGCAAGAAGGAGGGCCATTTGCAAAGAGTTGGAGTTGGGTTGGGAATCAGATCAGAGCTGAGTAGGGGATCAGATCGAAAGCAAGGGCGTGGAAACCGGATCGGACTAGAGCTAGGGAGCGGGAGCGGATCAGAGGACCAAGCTTGGAGCTGGAGTTGGAGTGAAGCACCGAATCGGATCGGGACCCATGAGCTCCGAACCGAACCGACTGAATGAAAATGGGAATACCGAACCGAACCGACTGAAGTGGAATGATGGGAACTATCGAACCGAACCAACCTGAAGTTGAACACCGAACCGAACGGGAAGCCTAGGAGTGATGTATTCGAATCGAACTGACTGAAGTAAGTCGAACCGAATCGGATTGGAGCTGCGATTACGCGATGACTCTTCTGAAGACCAAATCCAATTCAACCAAAACCGGAGATGCAAAGGAAGCCCAAATGGGAAGTAAAACTCAGGATCTAGTGGGGAACCAACGAGTTAACTTCATGAGTTAGGCTTTGCTGCGCGACGTGTGCTAAGGGATTGTCGATGTCTATGACTTTGGATCACTATGTGTAGGGGGTACGTGAATGGATTCAGGACCAAAGTGGTCTAGGTACGACTAATGGGCTATAGACCAATGAAACGGGGTAATTTTTAAAGATTTAGCCATGGCTCCGTGGGGGTAAGCTTGGTGGTAGCAGTAGTCGTACAAGTCGAACTCTGTCACTACTTCGAAGGGTCTAGTGGTTGAGAGTGGTGGACATCGTATGCTTTACGCACTGAGTGAGAGACGTGAGGATGGTTGCCATGCTTGATTTGTTTGCCATCACTATGACATGCACACCCCCACCCCCGTATTCTTTGTACCATGTGTTAGTGGCACCTTAGAGTATTGTACAGTATGTAGTGCTAACTCTTTGGTTGCAGGTCCAGGTTCAGGTATGGTTTAGTATACATGTTATTGTTCCATTTTGCTGCTTATCGCTCATACCAGATTTTTGTCTGACCCAGAGTTTTATGTCTCTTCTTATTACTTTGGGTGCTCTCACGAGCAGACTAGAGATAGGTTAGCTGGTGATGCACGAGTAGCTGTACCGAAGACGAGCAAGAGGCTTCCATGTATGATATATATAGATATCCTCCTTGTGTCGCTGCTGGTCACTACTTTGGGCATTAGTAGTGCACCTTTCCTTTCTTTTGCTTTAGAGGCAGTTTTAAAATTGTAATAATGATGATGTGGAACATAAGCTGTATTTGAATTTTCTGCTGCTATGATGTTAAGTTTCAGCTTATGCACCGTCTCACCTGTTTTATGTCAAGTATGTTATTATTATATTTTATTCCCTGCGCTGTGAGACATTCTACAGGTTCTTGATTAGTTCATTCTCTTCTTTCCTTTCTTTGGCGACCGTTCTGGGCTAGTCGGGTATGTGTGCAGCGCACTTTCGGAGGAAATGCCGACTGGTGCGGGGGCGGGCCGTCACAACATCAATGAGCAAAATAAGAGCAACTCACAAAAATAATGTTCATGCCTACCCTAGCATAAAGATACTAGTCTATCCAGTATGAGACATCAAATACGGTTTTTAATCCATATACAACTTAACAAATTTAGTTATTAATCTATAGGAATGAAGGAATATAAATGTAGCATTCCTCATCAACGAATCGATTGTGATTTGGGTGATCTCATGCTATCCTCAATTCCATAGAAATTCATTAGTGGAATTCATCATTAATTGTTATCTCATCTACTTGGAAATACTAAGTAGTTATAGGTAACTATTTGACTAATCACAATCAACATAGTTATCGATGTTTCATTTATCATGGAATGAATGCCCTTCTATTTTCTCTAACGATGTCGGGAATAGGCAAAACTTCTTCTATATGGAGTCAACTACCTCGGTTGCTACATCACTTTAAGTTATGGATGGTAACCAATAATAAGTTCTAGTAATGTCCACTTTGCTAATATTTATCTTAAATTAGTACACCTCCAACTTAAGACACAAACAACTGCATATCTCATTCATACATATGGAAAGCATCAAAGTTGTAGGAGACCTCCAACCGGCATTGTTGAAAATGCTTAAGATTCTTTTTAGAGAAAAGAAAATGCAATGATATGGGACCATTGAAAAACTCTATCTCCTTTCTTGATAATAGTGCCCCCAAATTTCCAATATGAACTCTATTGCAATTGACTCTGAATCGGGAGTCAGATACTCCTCTATGTCCGGCTATGGTCATTGACTAGAAGATGGCAACCTTCCTTTTCGGACATAACAATACACTTAATTCAATACTTCGAAAAGTTGCATACTTTTGACACTTTATTCCTACTTGGAATGAGCGATGTCAATGAGCGCGTTGGCCTCTCAAACAAACTCAGAATGCCTGTTCTTGCCTCATATTTAAGATGGAAGTTTGGTTAAACTACCAACTTGTTAGTGAAATATGTAGCTGACGTAGAGTAGTCTGTGGAAGAACATATATAACATCTTGTAACGATCCGCCTTTCTGACCATCGAAAATCGACAACAAATACAACCATTGTATTCCAATGTTTAATATCAAATTTTCGAAAATGCAGATTGTTAGGGTAAAAAGAAAAAGGAAAAGGAAAAACATAAGAAACATAAAAACTCAAAGTGTAACAACAATATATAATAATAATGACAGATGGACTGCCACTCCAAGATACAACAAACATCAAAGTTAAAACTATATCCTTTCAGCTGGATAGTTATAAAATTCTCACCTTACATATGTCTACTTAGTACAACGGAAAATAAAAATGTTACAACAGCTAGACATCCAACTGAAGACATCTTGGAAATATGCTTGTTCTGACCCAAGATTTATAGAAAATAACACATGGGTTAGTCTGGAGAACCAGTGTGATAAAACTCGAGTAAAAGGAAACATGTAAAAATTCTATGAGATCATGCCACTAATCATGGAGTGGGTTTTTATCTTACGAGAACAACACACACACACACACACACACACACATATATGTATATATAAGTATCAACACAAATTAGGAATACTGAAATAGCAAGGAATGAATGATATATATAAGAATTCCCACATAAAGGAAGGATTGCACGCGGAGAAGAGCGCACCACACTTCTTGATGAAAATAAAGAAGCTAGTCCATAAATTTGGATTGAACAGGGAAAAGTTAATTTTCCTGAAGATATAGGACCGCACTTCTATCTACGGACTAGGCCACTTACAATAGCAACTTCTGATTTCGCCTTTGATACAAATAATTAAACATCGCGATGCGTTTGTATCATCCTGATGCAATTAAAAATAGGAAAACTCATATATTTTAATCAAAGGGAAAGAATAAGAATTTTTTTAATAAATGATTAAGTGATGCGCCTACCTAACCAAAAAGTATACCATTAGACATATACTTGAGAACTCAACTGTTCTCTGAAATGTATTAGTCGGACCCCGCCAACCTTATTGAGTATCCAAGTACAATAATTCTTGCGCATATACAATGGAGAGAAACATAGTGTAGTTCTGAAATTGCATTAACGGGAGCAACCCCTCTTAGCTAGATGTTCATTTGTTTTTTGGATTTAGTCATTTTCTAATAAAGGATAACAAAGCTTAAAGAGAAACAAATCATTTTAAATTTGATGATACAACTCAAGAAATCTGAACCTATTTTTGTTAAGTCAACTATCAGGAATATTTAAAATGATCGTATACGGAAATTAAATCACAATCCCTTATCATTATTAGCCAATCACTAACTCATACTTTCTCTCGTTTCAAAATAAAGTCGAGATAGTAGAGGCAGTGTTACCTCTAATCATCGCCCTAACAATGTTTTAAATCTTCGAGATAGGGAAATGTTTTCACATCTCAACATCTAGTATTAAGAGTATAACTAAATATTTTTTATACAAGAGATATCGTTTATGGAAATTTTCTTTCCATATTTGTGTCAAAGACTTTAGACTTCAAAGATTCGACCTTTCGCTTTGTTTTCACACTTTCAATATTTTAAGGAAACACTTTTATCTACAAATTTTCAAATGTTAATTTTAAAGAGAATTATAATTCTAAGTGTATCTTAATGAAAGGTTAAAAATTAATGTTATTTAAATGTCATTTTCAATAAAACTCAAACTGTTTTACACATAAACTTAATTTTAGCCATTTCTATTTAAAAAGGCATTCTATATTAAAATTATCATTTATAAGTTTTAAATGATATTACTTATCCGAAAAGGATGATAAATTAAATTTAAATACTTTAATAAACTTAAATCAAATGTTAATCATCCCGAAGGACAATTTATAAAATTCTGTAAAACAACATTAGTTATCCCATAAGATAATTAATCACTTTTTAAACCATTTAAATTAAATAAATTAGTTAATTATAAACCTTTATTGATTTAACTAATTAATTTTGAACCCTTTTATAATAATTATTCTTAAATCAATTTTTTTCAATCAATTAAAATAGTTTCGCTCATTTTCATTAAATTGTTTTTAATTCCCTTTAAAACCACTTAATGAAAAATAACTCAATTAAGCGCAACTCTCACCACTTAAAATAATAAATCTGAACTAAAACATTATTCAATAAATTAATTATTAACTTTCAAACATCACTTATCTAATTGATTATTAAATTCCAAATATCATTAATTAAAAAGATTATCGAAATTTCAATTAATCATTGCTTATAACAACTAATCGATCCCATAATAAACAAATTATTAAATTCAATTATCATTGATTAAAATAAACAATTGTATTTTAATTCATTAATTAAATGTGTAATTAAACACAATTATTATTATTTTTAAATAAATAACTGAATGTCATTATTATTAACTCGAACCATAATAAATTTACGAATATTTATATTTAAAAATGATAATTTTGTTCAAATGTCATTTCTATGAAAACTCAAGCTAAAGTTAAACATGATGTTATTTTAACTTCAATCGTCATAATATAAGCAATAGGAGAATATGCATAAGTAAACAAGGGAAGTAATTGAATATAAATAAATGAATGCTAATAGAATGTAAATATAAATGAATAAATAAATAAATGTAAATAACATGAACATAAACAAAGGAATAAATGATTCTTTATCAAACACACATAAATGTGTATGCTTCTGAGTGTTCCATCGCGACCGAATTTACTGTGTGCACTCTGATTTCTTTTTCGTTCCGTCTGCTGTAACAAATGGTTACCTGTGCCACCCATTATAAATCTGTAAATTAAAACTAGATAGACAATTCAATCATAGTAAATTATTTCAAACAAGTATCCAACGGTGCTATATAATAGCATATTTAATAAAACAAATTCGGGTATGAGTTGACCCACCAAGATTCCCGTTATCAGTGAACTGATTTGGTTTGAACTAAAATCACATAATCATTTGATTTTAGCATAAAATTCCTACTAACTCAAAAATGGCCAATCCAATTCCAGAATGTAGATCACGTCAACACAATCCCAATGGGAGTGACCACACTTGTTTAAACCTCATATGCAAGAGTTATACATTTTATAAGTAATCAAAAAAATTTAAGTAATTAAATCCCATTAGTTGCTTAATTACCCTAATTATTCTAATTAAGACGTAATCTTTCTTCCACATTCAAACAAATCCCGCTCCTGTAACCCACCTCTACCAAACCCTTCACGGTTCCATATCTCCTTCCGCTCACTACTGAATCTCACGGAACCACCACTACCAATCTCCTCACAACCTCATATTTCCGGCCATTACCACACCTAAGCACTTGAGGCTTCCAGGTCATCGCAAGCTATAGCCAGAAAGCGACAATGCCAACATCGAATCCCTTAGTTGACCATCATACCATACTAAGAACACACCACTGCCTCACTTTTTTGTCCTAATTCTCCTTTGAGTTGGCAATCTCCTTTACAATCAAAGCCTGGATGAAACTGTATGTGCAACTACCCACACATGAAGAAGCAAAATAACCATTGAACTCAAAAATGTTAGTACCGTGAATGGTAGTTTTGATAATAATAACCTCAGGTATTGAATAATTTATATTTACATATATACTAAATATTATCCAGAGATATATGTAAGTGTAGGATATACTACAGAATGTCATGCAGAAATTGATAATAAAGCCTGTACAGTATCATGATTGAAGATTCAAATTGCTGATTCGAGAATATAAAGACTCATGAGTTTCAAGGTTTCAAGAGTTCAAGGTTCAAGATATTATAAAGTCATACAAATTATTTTCAAACTAAGGTTGCACTTATCTGTTCTCCATCCATTTTTACAAAATGATTTTAAAAAGTTTCCTATTTCCAAAATCTATTTTCAAAATGATTTTAAACAAATTCCACTTTTTAGATTCTCTTTACTAAAAGTTTTCAATTATCCTTTGTTTTGAATTTGTTCTTTCAAAGAATTTTGAAAAAGAATTTTTATTATTATACTTTAAAATATTTTTATACTTATTATTTGATCTAAGTATTTATACTTTTACTTTGATTTTAATACATGTACTTTTTAAAATACAACCTTTAACTTTTATATTATATATTGGTTTGTATACATTAACTTTTTATAAATTTATACTTTGGTTTCAATCAATACTTTATATTTATATTACATTTTGATTATACCTATACTTTGGTTTTAATATTATATTTTTATTTTAAATTATAATTTTGATTTTAAACTTAACAATGAAAATTTAGTAATATTATAGTTTTAATACTTATATTTTAAAAATAATATATTTGATTATACATCGTTTTAACATATAGATATTACGCTTTTACTTAAAAAAAATTAACAAGTTTTCTTTAGTTTTATTATGATTAAAATATATATTACTATGTTAAAATAGTTCTACAAAGTTTCAAATTATAATATATACATTTATAATTACAAAATAACTAGTTTAAATTTTGCCTAGCATATGTCGACATTGGGATACTGGGTATGTCGGCTATAATGAACCGACCAATTCCCGATCCTGGTTATCGACACAAATACAATATCAACTAACCAAGCACCGGACATTTATAGAAAGAAGTTAGAGGATGAGAAATAAAAGGAAAGAAAACCAGAATAGAAGAAAACGAAAAACACAAATCTCACGATGGAACGAATACAATATATTATATAACCTAACTTTTGAAATACAATTTGGTAACTAAATATACATACCATAATCAGAGCACAAAACATTCAACATCACAATGGAAATAAATAGTAACTATCACAAGAAAATATCCATATAATCAACTATCCTATTTCCAAATGGAAATTTTACCAATCAACCATCAAGCAACATTGAGCCCTTTTTATATTAATTTCATATTAATTTGTCATTTCTTAATTTCTCCATATCCTTTCCCAGATATTTCTCAAAACTCGTTTTCCTCTCATAATTTATGGAAAACATTTGCAAATGTTATAAAATCTTTATTTTCCATGTTCCTGAAAATATATGTTATTAACGTCGGAAAACACTTCCATCACTTCACATTTCTTATTTTCTATATTTAGAAAATATATGTTATTAACATCAGAGAAACATTTTCAATTTCCATTTTTTAACTTCACATTAACCAAATCATTTCATTTTCTACGCTTTAGAAAACATCTCGGATTTTATTTGGAAAACGTTCGAAATTCCATTTATATGGATCAGATCGATGTTATATCAAGCATCATTATTATAACTTAACACATTAATCATTCATTAACTAACCGTATCACTAACCAATCCTCGCCATCGAACCTTAACCATACCTCAGTCAATCATGAAGTCAATCAAGTTGGCGTACAATTACCTCTCAAACCTTAATTGAACTACATTCTCAACTTTGAAATCGATAAAGTTCACAACTCCAAATTTTAACAAAATGTTGCTTACGCAACTCTCGGATTCAATTTAAGAATTCACTTTTTTTACGAAAAATATTGATTATAATGATAACGTTATAATCCCTGTTTCCAGAATATTTAATTTAAAAATAAAACTTTTATTCATTAATTTGAATAAATAAATAAATCTTGATTAAAGCGGAAAGTAAATAGTTTTTCCCTGAATTCGATATAATCAAATTTAAATAAATAACACTCTTTCACATAATATATATTCAATTAATATCCCGAACTTTAGAATAAATCTACCATTTGAGGTTAACTCAAATTGTCCTATAATTATTTCCCTTCCTTATTCCAGTTTCCATTTAAATTCCTATTTTCAACTCAAATTTCCTTTATAGATATTTTTATTTGCAAAATATCTACTTAAACCATTGTTCACTTCAATCGTGAATAATATTTCTTTTATATAATCAAATATGTTTGATTTTACACCTTTATATAACATTTCAAAATCCAAATTCTCTTTATTAACTTCTATTGGTAGAATTATTCAAGAAAAATTCATTTTTATCCCACCCAATTAAAATCATTTTTATAATTTCTTTATAATCGCTAAGTTCAAATCCGATTACAAATATCAATTTCAAATTTGATTCCCACTTTACTATATAAATTCAACTTGAATTTATATTTCAATATATCCAATGGTAAATATTTTACTAAATTTATAAACATCGTTTAAAATCAACTTCTTGTTTTATCCACCTAAACAAGTTTCTCCTTTAAAGTCCTTTCGAAAATTAAACTTCTATTTTGGAGGAAAAAAATCCTTTTTAAATCTCAAATTCCTTTCCTACATTCAAAAATATTTTACGGTATCTAAATATCAAAATTCAAGGACCATTGTAATTCAAGCAAAACATAATCAATCACTGATTATATATCATGTCATATACCACAATCGATAAAAAACAGT